>JAMAKQ010000096.1:0-105731 GCA_023628475.1 Chaetomiaceae sp. PF1801
ACTTATAGAAAGTGATTGAGGTCTGAGAAAAGTGGGCGGTTCGCTATAGTGGGCGGTTCGCTATGCAAATACGTTATAGGACATTATCCTTTATATTCTACCCTTTTTTCTAGTATTTATATATTTACACCATTTTAGCTCTTTTCTAGCTATATAGCAAGCTAGAGTTCCCTAAGTTAATTTATATAAGCCTAGGAACTATTCTACTAGTGTATTTACCTTTCTAGCCTACTCTAGCTAGATCTTAAAGTTCTAACTAGGTTCTAGCTACTTCTTATTATACTCTTTTAAGTCTTCTACTGCTAGGTATTATAGAATGAGATACTTAAACATATCCCTTTTAAGCTTGTACTAGTAATATAGTACAACTACCTCTAGAACTCTCTATTAGAATAACATTAGCAACGCTTCTAAGCCTATTTTCCTTATCCTCGCGTAGATAAGGAGCAAGCCTCTAGCCTTTAATATAGCCTATATAAGTTTCCTCCTCTCTTTATAGTAGTATTGTTTCTGCCCTATTAAAGGCTAGCTATAGTCCCCTCGGCTACGCGCGCTAGCTATAGTTAGTCCCTCGTACGACTACATCGTATTCAGAGTATCCCCAAGGTTAGCCATATCACCCCGTGATAGCTTATAACTATTAAATTACAATAGTTATAGGGTATAAATAGATATAAGAAAGCTTCTTAAAGAGATAAAAGCAAGGTGCTTAATTAATTAACTAGCTAACTAAACTAGTTAGTAATCCTTGATATCTAGAGGAGTAGATTACATAGCTGTAGGTGCTAGAGGTATAGCTACGCTAAATTTGGCTCGAACTAGGTGCGCTCGAACTTTCTATACAACGTAGCTAGTTTTAGTAGCCCCTAACAAGATCGTTGTTATCAACTAGAGTTGGTGTAGTGCTAAGACTCCTAAGCCAATTCAACAAAACGCAGTTCTAGGCGCTAGGAGCCGATCTATAGAGCTATGCCATTATAACTACTTAGTAAATCTTTGTTGAATTTTAAATTAAAGTCTTTCAATTATAAGAAGGATATCTTTAAAGTTATATAATATTAAGTATTTTAGTAGTTCAGCTATTAGGGCTTTAGTTAGTATGCTAAGAGATTTGTATACAATTTACACTAAAATCTATTGTATCTAGTACCTCTAGTTAGCCTAGCAATTTTAGCCTCAACTCTCCGCTAGAGAGGTGGCCGCTTGGTTTAGACCCGCCTAGCCAATGGGTATCCCCTAGATCACCCAAACCGAACCTCTAAAAATGCTACATAGTATTATACAGATTGTTTCCCAACTGTTACTACAGACAAAACCCCTTTCTCTTTTGTTTAGCTCCCGCTCTCCCGCAACACCAGTATACCTATACTGTTACATGCAATTGCCCAACTACAATCGGAAGGTCCTTCAACTCGACAGCTTGCTTCACGCCCAGTGCTCGGCATTGCACCTCTACTCTCCCGGCTGTGCGCCATTCCCTCCCAAGCAGCACGATGACTGGGAAGCCGATGAGGTCAGCATCAGTGAGCTTCCAGGGAAGACTCCTTTTCCGGTCGTCGAGAACGACATCAACGGACCCACTACCAGGCCCCGAAATGCTGCATATCTCGTTATAAACTTGGATGGCGTCGCTCTCGTCTGTGTCGCTCCCAGGGATAACAACGCATGAGTAGGGCGCTATCGCGACTGGCCAATTCAACCCCGTCTTGTCGGCCAGGTGCTCAGCGGCTGCTCCCACGACGCGGGATATGCCGATTCCGTGGCAGCCCATCTGCATAGGTGATGGATGCGCGGCTGAAGGCATGGTGATCTTGGCTCCCAGGGGCTCCGAGTATCTTGTCCCGAGGTGGAAGGTATGGCCGAGCTCCATGGCCTTGTCCACTTTCAGGGCGCCCGACAAGCACTGAGGGCACCTGTCGCCGGTGCGTATCCGCAGGACGTTGAATGGCTCGCTGCGACTGTCGGCGTGATAAGAGGAGACAGGCAACTGGGACGCTGGTGGACTGAGTTCGGCCGGCCAGCTCGGGACAACTGACGAGGGATCTCTTAGGGCACCGGCAAACGAAGGCGGGAGGCGGCTGTCAATGACATTAACCACCTCGACCGCGGTCCTCGTCTCGGCGGATACGGCGGCCGCCCAGAGGGGAAGCGCGTCTTCTACCCCTGCGTCGAGGTCTGGCACAAGGGACTTCACCCCAGACAGGTTGACGTCCTGAGCCACATTCTCGCGCAAGTCCCCGCCGCTCAGCGGTCTGGTCCACCTGGGATACCAGACATTGACCAGCTTCGTCCGGTCCTTTGTGATGCCTCGCCAGACTCCAAACGCGCCGTCGCCGGCAAGCACGTCGGATACAACCGAGCTGGCAATCTCCTCGTTGACCAGGTAGCCACAGCTGGTACAACTGACGACACGGTCTTCACCAAGGGGCGTCGGTAGGTGGTACTCGTGGCTCAAGTCGCCTCCCATATCGCCTGAGCTGGCCTTGACGGATAGGATGGGCAGCTTCATGTCGGCAAATATCCTGCCGTACACAGCACGCACGCTCTCGTAGGTCTCGAGGGCCGACTCGAGGCTGCTGTCGAACGTGTACAAGTCCTTCATGATGAACTCTCGGCCGCGGAGCAGGCCGTGCCGCGGGCGAAACTCATCTCGGTACTTGCGCGTGATCTGGTACAGCCTGAGGGGGAGCTCCTTGTATGACTTGACCGTCCGGGCGACCAGCGAGGTGATTTCCTCTTCATGCGTAGGAGCGAGCAAGTAGGACACATCCCTGCGGTCGGAGAACCTGAAGAGCTGGCGGGGAGGTCCCGAGGGTTAGAGTCAACGCAATACTGCAGACGGCGCGACAGGCAGAGACAAACCTCGGACGCCACCTTGTCCAAACGGCCGCTCTTCTCCCACAGGGCCTCGGCTGAGATGGTGGACAACGAGACCCTAGATGCGCCTGTCGGCAATTGCAGCGAGACGTGTAAGCAATCGTCGACGCCCATCGTCGGACTGAGAACCCCCCCAACTACGACTCACCCAACAGTCCTTCCATGTGGCTCGCGACCAGCCGCTCGACCTTGTCCTGTACGCGCCGTCCTAACGGCAGCATATGGAACATGCCGGCGTTCGACTGGCGCAGGAAGCCGGCACGTATCAGCTTCGAGTGGGCATCTTCGGCCCCGGACACGGCGATACCGCCGGTTGGAAACCAGACCCTCGAGAGGCGGGCCACAGCGGGTGGCTTCATGTTTCAGTTGGTGGCTCCCGAGGTCGAGTTCATGGATAAAACGGAGGCGGTCGTCGGTTAGGTACGCGAATCACCGGAAAGCCGTTGGAAACGTATGTGGCATGCTGGGCATGCAGATGCGGTAGGATGGAAGTTTTCGGTGTCCCAACAAATGTGACGCCAGCCAAATTACACAGCTCGGTGAAGGAGATGCTGTGTTGCTGTGTTTGTTTAAGAATGCAGCGAGTATCCGTATGAGGCCCGGAAATTTGGATCTGGTGGGGCGGCACCTTGACGGTGGACCCACAGTTCAGTGCAAGTGCTGCCGACAGGGGTCCGGCAACTTTTTTTTTTCTTCCGTTGTTCTGAGTCTCGACTTGCACCTCGCGCAGAGCCGGGCTGCGATTGAACAAACGTTGCCTTCTGCTCGACTTCTCCAGCTCGCGAACACGAGAGTTGTATGGATCATTGAATCAACAACAGCACCCGCAGAAACAGAGATCCGCACAACGGCCGCGATGGGTTCAAAACGGGCCAAAGAGAAAAAGAAGGAGAAGGCCGCCAGACCCAGCTTTGACGAGGCTGCCCTTGCCCAGTTGACAAACAAAATCGACAAGTCCCTCGCCGAGTCCGAGAAGCAGCGTCCAGCAAAGAGGAAGAGGCAGCGCGACAACGACGATGGGCACGATGCAAAGAGACGTCAATCCCAACCCACCGACAGTAAGCAGCACGATGACGGTCGGAAGAAAGAACAGGCAACGACCCTGCTTGGCGAGATACTGGCACTTGGAGGAAATGAGGACGACCTAGAGTTGGTTGCCGGCGTCGACTCCGGCGATGAAGGCGGCGATGCACCTCGTCCGAAGGTCTCGTCGCAACTCGTTGTCGACCAGTCCTTGCAAGATGAGCTTGTGCAGTTCGCATCCAGCCTCGGTTTCAGCAAGTTCCGCGAACACGCAGACGTCGAGACCGACGAAGACTCGGATGCCGCCGAAGACGCTCACAGCGGTAGCGCCGACGATGATAGCGAGGCCGAAGAGGAAGGCGACGCGGCACCCGTCGCGCCGCAGGAAGCTCGGCAGAAGAAGCAGTCTGGGAAGTTGGTCAGTAAGCAGCGCTATACGGTGGCCCCCACGCTGGAATTGTGAACGCCCCCGTCTAACATGCACCAGATATTCGATCCTCGTCCTGACTGGCACGGGCTCCCCTTGGACGGCCTGCCATTGGGGGTTCCGGGTAGCGGCAAGCAGTTCTCGGCTTCGGTATCGAATCTCAAAGCATACGCAGAGAAGCTGCTGGAAGAAGACTCATCCAGTTATCTCGCGAGACAAGCGTCCAGCTCGACATCCAAGTTTATGTCCACCATCATGTCGTCCGGAACCCTCTCGGACAAGGTTTCGGCCTTGACGCTGTCGATCCAGGAGTCGCCGCTGCACAACCGCAAGGCCTTTGAGAGCCTAATCGGCCTCGCGGGCAAGAGGAGTCGCGGCCAGGCGATTGCCGCCCTGGGAGCCCTTGTCGACTTGCTGGGCAACGGGACAGTGCTCCCCAGCGACCGCCGTCTCCGGCCCTTCCACGCCCAGCCTGCGCTGCTGGGGGCCGTGGACGAGCAGAAGGGCGCTCCGTGGACCGAGGGCCATAAACTTCCTGGAAAGCTGACCCTGCCGCATCTGGTGATGTGGGCGTATGAGGACTGGCTCAAGGGTGCTTACTTTCGCATCATCCAGTTGCTCGAGATATGGTGTTCTGACGAGATCGAGTACTCGAGGTCTCGCGCCCTCGACTTCGTGTTTGGTTTGCTCAAGAACAAGCCTGAGCAGGAGGCCAACCTGCTGCGGCTGCTGGTGAACAAGCTCGGCGACCGAGAACGCAAGATTGCATCGAGGGCTTCGTATCTCCTCCTCCAGCTGCTCAACATCCACCCCGGGATGAAGGCGGTTGTCATCAAGGCCGTGGAGCAGGAAGTGCTGCTGAAGCCGGGCCAGAACCTGCGCACAAAGTACACCGCCATCAACGCGCTGAACCAAACGATACTGAGCACCAAGGAGCCGGCCATTGCGGACACGCTGCTCCGCATCTACTTTGACCTCTTTCTTTCTCTCTTGAAGACCGGATCCCTGGGCGATATTGAGACTCGGGAAAGCGACAAGAAGCCGGAAAGGTCGCGGAAAAAACCAAAGAAGAAGGGTTCTTCCGCGGCGCAGGCTCCGGGCAACGAGCAGGAGACAGCGCAGAAGCTTGTCTCGGCTTTGCTGACGGGCGTCAACCGGGCGATCCCCTTTGCTACGACCGAGGACTCGACACTCGAGAAACACCTCGACACATTGTTTAGGATCACCCATTCGTCCAACTTCAACACAAGCGTGCAGGCCCTGATGCTCATCCAGCAGCTCGCCACGTCGAAACAGCTTGCCATTGATAGGTTCTACCGGACCTTGTACGAGTCGCTTCTGGACCCGCGGCTTGTGACGTCGTCCAAGCACGCACTGTACCTCAACCTCCTGTTCCGGGCCATCAAGAATGATGTCGACGTGCGTCGCGTCAAGGCCTTCGTCAAGAGGCTGGTTCAAGTGCTCAGTCTGCACCAGCCATCATTCACCTGCGGCGTCCTTTTCCTGATTGCCGAACTGCAGGCGACGTTCCCCGACCTACACACCTTGCTGGACGAACCCGAAGACAACGACGACGACGGCGAAGAAGTGTATCGGGATGTGCAAGAGGATGGCGTTGGCCACTCCGAGGCTCCGTCCGCGTCTGAGACGGCTGTCCCACTCATTGCGGCCTACGACGGCCGAAAGCGGGATCCCCAGCACAGCAACGCGCACAGGGGCTGCCTCTGGGAGTTGGTAAGTGACTTCGATTCGACACAATGTTGCGATGGCGGTGGCTGATATAGCATAGGTGCCCTTCCTCACCCATTATCATCCCTCGGTATGCGTCTTTGCCGGGAATGTATTGGTGCGCCAGAAGGCGCTGCCAAAGCCGGATCTGGCCAACCACACCCTGATGCATTTCCTCGACAAGTTTGTGTACCGCAACCCCAAGGCGGAGGAATCCAAGCGTGGCGGCTCCATCATGCAGCCGGTTCTCGCGTCGGGTGCTGCATCGCATATCGTGGCATCGAGCAAGGCGTCGGCCAAGCAGCAGCCGGTTGTCAACTCTGCCTCGTTCTGGAATCTCAAGCCCGAGAAAGTCTCGGCCGAGGACGTCTTCTTCCACGAATACTTTGCGCGCGTCGGCAAGCCCGCAGAGGCTTCCCGTGCCAAGAAGGCGGCCGACGAACAGGCTGGCTCGGATGACGAAGCGGCCGGCGAAGAGGAGATCTGGGAGGCCCTGGTCAACTCGCAGCCCGAGATTGAGGGCGCGGATGCCAACGAAGAATCCGACATGGACATGGAGGAGTATGACTACTCGGACAATGATGAGGAGTTTGGCGGGGTGGATGCCGATGAGAAGATGTCAGACTTGGGGTCGGAGGGCTCCGAGGGCGATGCTGGTTTCGAAGGTATCTTTGATGATTCAGAAGACGAGGAGGATGAGGAGGAGGAGGAAGAAAAGGAAGAAAGGGGAGAAGAGGAGGAATCCGTGGACGAGGGTGAGGATGAGGCGGAGAGGGAGGCCGACAAGCGGACAGGCAAGCAGGCTCGCAAGGGCAGGCTCAGCAGGAAGGAGATGAGGAGCCTGCCCACGTTTGCGTCGGCCGATGACTACGCCGAGATGCTTGCTGGGGAGGAGGATTTGGACGACTGATTTGGAGCACAAGGCTCGGACAGAGCCATGCACTTTCCGTATGCCATTAGGTACACATGCAGCCTTACAGTCCGTGGACGGCCTGCCCGCCCTTGAGACATCCAGTCGACCCCTGAAAAATATCAAGCAGAAGGCTCCCGGTTCCTAGGTATCGAACCACTCCAAGGGATCGTCCTTTGTGAACACGGCCCGATATGTGTGCCCGCCGTCCTGCCCTTCCTTATCCTCGGTGTCTAGAGTGAACAGTCAGCATCTGCCTTGCCGAACGTCTCGCCGCAGCCGGGGCGTACGGAATAAGTGTAGGGGCGAGGCGGACACGTACGGATACTATGCAAGGTCGCTTGGTCGTCGGGGCCTCCGGTGAAGGCGCGGAAGTGGATGTAGGCTGGGCCCTCGTCGGGCAAGGCTGGGATGCGCACCTTGCCGAACAGATGCAAGCCGTATGCCGAGACAGCCAAACGGACCTCCTGGAGGTCGTCGGCGCCGAAGCCCGTCAGCTGCGCATCGCTCAGGTGCTCGACGGCAGCAAAATACTCGGGTTCATGCTCTGTCTTGGGCGTAAGCAGCGGTGTCCCGGACGGCAGCGCGTGGGCGGGGCCTAGGCGACTCACTGTTGTATTGGTGACGGAGGCGCACGAGCGATCTCTTCAGCTCATGCTCAACCTGCTTGAACACCTTGATGGACTCCTCTTTCGGCTCATGCGGATCCCCGAGGTCCACAGTTTCAGCGGTCGCCTGGTGGTGGTGCGCGTTGTTAGCTCAGTAATCCGTGTCTCGTTGCTCTCGCCATGTTTGCTTGCCATTTTTGCAGAGATGGGCTACAATCGCGGCCGCGTATACAGGTTGAGCAGGTGTGTTGAGGTGACCACGAAGGACGCTGTCGGGTGTTGTTTGGTGGTTGCGTGAGCCAGTCTTTTGAGGTGCTGAAGGCAGCAGGGCGCATTGTTTTTATCCCAACCCGGCACCTTAGCTCGAGTGCATCACGCGACAGCGACGTCAACTTTCCGTTTCAATCTGCCGTTTCCCCGGCTTTTCTTTATTTATTTTGCGTGGTATGCAACCGACATCTGACCTGCCACAGGCCACCGCGACAGCCCGAATACCTTAGGTCCAGACCCTCGCAGGCTTGAATGGTCTATTACAGCCTTTCCGCCCACCTTACGATTGATGCATGCCCGTCACCTGGAAAGGATTTGGGCGGGCGTCCTTTGTTCATTTGTTGCCCACCAAGCCAGCCCACTTACAAGCGTGCCAGAGGAACAGATGATTACCAAGATTACCAATGCATGACGCACAGGGCCAGCGAGAATTGAGCCGAGGCTTGAGATGGGCACAGGCATGAAAATTACAAGATTGATACTGTTAAGTTGCGCTTGGGCAATGGTTGGTACGCTTGGTAGGAAACCGGCTAACGTTTGGGGCGTTCTCCAGTCTAAGAGGGCGGAGTAGGGTTCACAAAGCAACCTAACAACACCCTGAAGTCCTGGACAATGGAAAGACGTTCGCCCGTTTGTTCCTCTGTTTGCGCCTGTTGATCTTGTTGTGGCTCAGTATGGGTCTCAGTCGCGCGGGTTGCCGAGCCGAGCGGGGCCGACAGGGGTAAAAGTGGGCGAGTCGCCGAGAACCCGCTTTTTTATCCTCGGGCAACCGGCGCTGCCGGCGCAAGCAGCACGTTGCAACGGCCCGGCATCCGGCCGCATCAGGGCCCCAGACCCAGTCCGTCTCTTCTCCGGCCTGAGCAATGGCTTGCCGGTTACTTTCGGCCGCGCGCTGCCGCTCCCGTTTGTTGCTGGCGTCGAGTCCTGCCTCCTTTGCCCTGACCCCGACGACGACGCCGTCCCTGGCTCGATCACTCACCACCGCGCCCGGTAGGCAAATCCCAACATTGCCCGAGCTCCCTCGCTTCTTTTTTTCATTATTGTGTGTGCCACTCGTCCATAACTAACTCCTGGCTTGGGTCCCTCTTCAGGTACCATCGTCGGGAACAAGCCCTTCTTTCGCCGCGCAGCCTCCGTCGCCGGTCGCATCCTCCTCTTCACGGCCCTGGGCTTCACCATGGCCGCGGCGCCCGCATACGAATCAGCTGCGGCAATCCTCTCGCCCCCGAGCGACGCCGACACGCTTGATTCGTTCATACCACAGGATGACGATGCTCGGGACAAGGAGGACTACATCAACTCGCACCCGCTCACCGTGTCCCTGCGAGCGAACCCCGACTTTATCGAATCCCGTCCGCACATGAAGATACCGCCGTCGTGGCGGAGGCACAACTTGACTGGCGGCACCCTCGTCGGCCCCGGCAAGATGGCCATTCCACCGTTCAGCTGGACCGAGCGGGAGGGGAAGAGCTACGTGCAGATCACACACGTTGGAACAGACCTGTGCGGCCACGTGGGCATCATCCATGGCGGGTTCCTGGCCACCATGCTGGACGAGGGCCTGGCGAGGTGCTGCTTTCCCGTGCTGCCCTTCAACGTGGGCATGACGGCCAAGCTGGAGATCAACTACAAGGCGCCTGCCATGGCTGACCAGTACTTGGTGCTGCGGGCCAAGACCGTCAAGGTCGAGGGAAGGAAAGCGTGGGTTGAAGGCCACATTGAAACCCTCCCGGCCGAGGCAGGCCAAGAACCAACCATCCTCGCGACAGCCAGCGCGCTCTACATCTCTCCCAAGCAGGCTGCGGTGCGTAATTCGAGTCTCCCAACCCACACCCGACCGCTCGCTGCTTTGCTGCATCACTCTTGCTAAAACTGAAGACATTGGACAGATGATGGCAAAGGTCTACCCCGTGAGCTAGACGCCCGTGATTGATATTGGCAGACGTCCTGTGAAAACGCATAGAACAGGGCCAGCCGACACCTGCCACGAAACCTTTGGCCGCTTCTCGGGCGACCTGTTTCCCCTCCTGGACGGGGGTCGATAGTGAACGAGGCTGATACTAAGCGAGGGGATAGACTACCTAGATGTATAGATGGATGCGCGAAACATAGACGTCGGTGTATGATGAGGAAGCTTGGGCTGGGTCGCTTATAGTTGTGATGAGCGGCGAGGAGTGCGTTTGCGACCTTAGGAGACAACATGTAGACCAAATGGTCGAGTATTTGCTGATCGGGATGGATAATAATATATCGTGTCGGATATCCCAGGACGCTACATCTAATACACATACACACACTGGAGGAGGCGCACGAGACGCGAGAGAATTCAGGGTTCATTCTTTCGTTGGCGGGGCGCGTTGTTCGGACCAAGAGACTACCTACAGTACAACCCTGGTTTGTTTGTTAGCGCGATACGACCTACAGGGGTCCTGGTTCGAGATTCAAGATCTTGCCCTTTAATGCCTTAAACCACCTTTTCGACGTAAAAAATCCGAGCAAAGAGAAAGGCTTACGGAGACTCTCTTAATTAAGAGGTCTTTTTTGCATTAAAATTCGTCGTTTTAGCGTTGAGTTCGAGGTTTTTGTAAGAACCCTGGTCACGATGTCAGGCGCTAACGAACTTTCCAGGGTTGGAGTGTAGGTATCCGTACCTGAAATGACGCCATTCACGAAAGCGCGGGTCAAGTGGGGCTTCTTCTGGAACGGATGCCCCGCGCCGGACCGGACCCAAAACGAGTCGCACCCCTCGGCGGTCGGCGGCAGGGACGGGTTTCTTCGACCGCAATCGGGGCCTACTCCACCCGCTTGTCGCTGCAGTCGAAGACTTTTGCATCCGTTTCGCTAATATAATCCCCTCGTTGATTTGCTGACTGGTGGCTCTTTGGCTGCTCGACCCCTCCAGCGTCGCTCGTTTTTATCGATTAGAACCGACACTTGCCGGCTAGCTGCCCAAGATTCTGCAGAGACGATGGCGACGTGAGTCTTTTCCTGCAGCTGCCCTGTTCGGACCAGTCACTGCAGCCCCGCAGTGTCCCCGATCCCGCTGCCAACGAGTGCCGCCCCGAAGCCGTGACTGACTAGAAGCGCAGCAACATCACCTGGCACCCGTCGCTCACACGGCACGAGCGTAACCAGCTGCGCGGCCAACGGGGCTTCACCGTCTGGTTCACCGGCCTCTCGGCCTCGGGCAAGTCGACTGTCGCAACCGCCCTCGAGCAGCACCTGCTCCACATCGGCCTCGCTGCCTACCGCCTCGACGGCGACAATGTGCGCTTTGGGCTGAACAAGGACCTGGGATTCTCGGAAAAGGACCGCAACGAGAACATCCGCCGCATCGCCGAGGTAGCGTCCTGAACATACCTTCAACCCTTCCCGTGGTGTTCTCCTGGCCGGCTAACCGCCCGTGTCACTCCCCAAACACAGGTCGCCAAGCTCTTCGCCGATTCCTCCACCATCGCTCTAACCTCCTTCATCTCCCCGTACCGCGCAGACCGGCAAGTTGCGCGCGAGCTGCATACCAAGGCTTCCCAGCCGGGCGACGACCCCATCCCCTTCATCGAGGTCTTTGTCGACGTGCCCCTCGAGGAGGCCGAGAAGCGGGACCCCAAGGGCCTGTACAAGAAGGCACGGGCAGGCGAGATCAAGGACTTTACTGGCATTTCGGCCCCTTATGAAGCGCCCGAGTCGCCCGAGATCACCATTCGAACCGACCAGCTGAGCGTCGAAGAATGCGTGCGCAAGATCGTGGAGTACCTGGCGGAGAAGGGCCTGATCACCCAGACTCAGGAGACCAGATAAGAAATCGACGTTTTCCAATCCCATCTTATTGCCCGCCCCGAGGGGCATGATCTAGACACATCCCGCGCTAGGACCCGGACCACACCGGTGTCCGCTGCAATCCCTGACACGACCCAGCCCTGAGCGATGGGAGGAGTACACCAAACACCCCAACCGACAGTTACCCAACCTTGCCAAGGCCGTGAGCTCCCTAGCCCCTCTGGACCACGTCCCGTAGCCACACGCCTCTACCGCATTGGTCCGGCTCGAAGCTGATCATGGAAGGACAAGTTCGTAGTACACATAGGCTGTGTACTCGCTGCCTTCGGCGGCGCCCAACCCGACGGCGGCCATTTCGGACGTCAGTGACGCGTCGTCCTTGGTGACTCGTCCTCGTTTATCCCTCCCAAAAGCATTTCCGCCGAGGTATGAGTATGCCGAATCCAAGGCCGCCTTGATCTTCTTTCCTTGTTTCGGTGTCGTCTTTTTCCGCCTGGGTCAGCCAACACTGTCGAAAATCATCCTCGGGGATCGTAGATCCTACCTTCACCAACGCGCAGACAAACTCCAACGGCAAGCCGTATCTCAGGACCGTCTCGACAAAGACCCGCAGAGTCAAAACATGGGCCCAGATCATGACCGTCTCGCTCCAGCCCGTCCGCCCCAATCTCAGAGCTTCGCCCCAAACCTTCTTTTCTTCCCTGGCGACACGATCGAGTTCCCGCTGCTCCTCTTCCTTGCCGCCCTCCACGTACTTGTACTGCCGGGGCGTCCACTTCTGCTCGCGGCACTTTTGCAGGAACTCGGCGCTGGTCTTCTTGAAGGTGGTTACCGCAAACAGGGTAAACTCGTCATCCTGGGCGACCTGCACAGACGAACGCGGCACCACCATGGGTGCAAGCGTCTCATAGCTGCGGATAAAGTCCTTGCGCGCGCTTGTCGGCACCGCGATGAGATGGGTCTCCAGGTACTCGGACTCTTGGACGAGCACAGACGGGTCGACGATGGGCGTTAGGGACTTGGTAGACAGGTTTCCTCTGTGGCTTCCACGTTAGCCTGCTTGCCCACACAACGGCTCGCGCACTCGCCACACGGGGGGTTTCGGACACGTCTTACGTCTGCTTTCTTTGCAACGCCGCCAGCGTGGTCTTGATACTGCTGTACTGATTAAACTTTCCCTTGACGTCATTATCAATGTTCTGCAGCTCTTTTTGTAGGTTCTCAATCAGTTCGCCGAGCGGCCGGTCGGCTCGGTACCGGCCCTTGTTCCACTGGAAGGTGCGGAGGTAATGGTCTGTGGGCTCTGCGAACGACTGTTAGGCACATGCCACGATGGGCCGGACAAGCGGCGGTTTGGGACGAGGAAGCCATACTGTCGTTGACCATCTTCTGCTGCGCGGCCTTGTCTTCGTCTCCATCCAGGATACTCTTGAGCGAATCCGCCACCTTCCCAACGGCGGCTTCGCAGGCGGCATTGAGCTTCGCGAGGTCGTCTGCGTGCTGCACCAGCGCATCTAGCGTTCCGATCTTGAACGAGGGTATCGCAAACGGCAGCGTCTCCCCATTGTCTCGCCCGACTGTGGCGGCCAGCCCCGTCAGAGGGTCATCGTCGAAGATCCTGCGGGGCAGCGAAACAAGTATGTATTGGGTCGGCTGCATCGTCGGCTATCGTCTCATGCGGTCGCGGCTGTCTAGCTTGCGGTTTGGGGGCCTAGCTTAAACACGTCGATCGGAAGCAGCACGGCTCTGGACAGCTGCACCTTGCTAGCTCTGTCAGCTGCTCTCCTGGGTATCGGTTGGGCGGCTACGGTCGAATCGTTGGGGAGGAATTAATCAGAGACCTCGAGCAATGGAAACCGGCGGGAACTATTCCAACAGCAGCTTGATTGGGGGTGCGGTGTGCTGGGAATGGGAACCTAGATAGGAGCGGTTGTTGGTGTTGGTGCTGATGTCCTCCGTAGGTGGGCAGGTGGGGGATGCCAAGGTCTCATTCCCAGCTGCAGCTCGGCTTTGGTAATTACCTGCCTTACATACCGACGGGAGAATGAGACGGTAACGTACTGTACGATGTTGCATGTATCGGCAAGTACCGTTACACTGTCACGAAACATACTTACTGGTACCCGTACCTTACACGCCTGGTTTTGTCACGATCACGTATGGTTCACCAAAGCGGTATTACCGGCCACCCTCAGCAATGTACCTCGCCGCACTCTGTTAACATGCAAGTGCCAACAACCTCGCGGGCCGCAACAGATGTGGCCGGACCACGGCTTGTTTGACTCCAGCGCACAATAACCTCGTCTCCAGGAGCAGGAGTGTCCAACGACGTTGATCTCGGCGAGTTACAATCTGAAGCCGTGTCCAGATCTCGCGCGCATTGCGAAGAACAAACCGTGTCGGGTAGCCACGGCGACGGGGGAAAACTACGGACAACCTCCTTGCGCCCGTCGCCCAGACAGAGCACAATTCACCTCATACCTAGACAACAACATCGATTGATTCCAACTACAGGACAGCGCTGAGATTGGTCGTCGTCTCCCACTCTTGTTTCACAGCTTTGTCTTCCTGATCGTCGGGAATCGCCCTTTCCAAACTGAACAATCCACATCCGCTCCGTGTCGCCTTGGTCCTTGGCCCTTGGTCGGTGGGGTCGAATCCAACACCCGTTTTCCCGTTTTTGCATTCACTCGAGTTTGCTCGCTGTCAACCGGCACCTCGGTGCTCCGCAGGACCTTTTCGACGCCTCTGCTGCTTAGGGAACATGGGGTTCGCATCCTGATCGGGAGAGACTGCCGCGACGCAGCACTCGGGCCACCAAGCAGTGGGCTCCCAAATCGCATCGCAAAATACTCCACAATTCGCGCTGCCCACGCGCCCCGATTCCCACCTCAAGTGGTCTTCGCGGCGCCGACGTCGTGGACCACGTTCAGTGGCAACGCCAATCTTCTGGTAGGTCTGTCGCGGTCTTCTCTCTTTAACAGAGCCGGTCATTAACGGTGCCGTGTCACAGACCCCCGAAACAGACAGAGCTACTTCGCGCCTGCGCCCATGGCGGCCGCAATGTCGCCTCTCCCTCCCCCGACCGATTCGCCGGCGCCGCCCGCCCAGGTGTCGAGCAGTAGTCCGGCATCAGCTGCCGGCCCGGCTCCCGCCGTCAACTACACCATCATTCCCGCGTCCGACCTGGCTGCCGCCCAAGACGCGTCATGGCCTTATCGCGATGGCCGCATCCGCAACCCCGTGCCCAGCAAACTCAAGGGGAAGACCGACGGGTCAAAGGGCAACTTTAGCGTCATGCAGATAGAGGTCCCCGGCACGCGCGACTCGACGGATCGCGACGCCGAGGCGAAACGAACAAGCGAGAGCACCGAGTTGGCTGCCAAGCGTGCCTTCGAGAATGGCTACGTCTCCCTTCGGAGAAGCCGTTTTGTTCACCTTCCGGACGAGCCCACTGGCCAGCCTTTCGTTCCCCGGCCGCCGCCCGCACCCGCACCGCCGCAACCCCAACGCCGCACGCCCCTTAGCCCCGAAGAGACCAAGGCTGAACAGGCACGCCTGCTGACACTGCTCCGGAGTTTACACCCGGCGCTCGTTGTGGATCAAATATGCAAGGCGCTGGCCTTCTTTGGTGGCATCCCTGGCGCGCCGCCGCCCGCCAACGGGGGCTTCCCAATAAGCGCAGAAGCAAACGGCTCGGGCAGCATCTTCGTCGGTTGGATTGCCGAAATATTTCCCAAGTTGGGGGGGAATTCGGCACCCCAAAGTTCGGAACCCGCTCGGAACCTAGACAATCCTCAGCCAGTGAAGCGCAAACGCGGTCGACCGAAAGGCAGCAAAGCCACCAAGGCCCGGAAAGACAAGGGCGTCAAGAAGGGTCCCAAGCCCTCCACGAGCGCGGCCGGCCAGGCGGGGGAGAACGCCGTGGGAGCCCCCGACCAAGTTGCCGCGAATGTGATGCTTCTCGCCCAGGCGACAAGCCAGGCCGATTCCAGTATGGCGCCACAGACTCCGGGCCAAGCGCCAAATGCGGCTGCCAGAACGGCATTGCCAGGAGTGCCCACCCCCGGTACTGTTGGCACGTCAAGCGGAAGGAAGAGAGGCCGCCCAAAAGGTTCCAAGAATCGGCTCAAGGACTCCGCTGCGAGGTCCATGCAAAGCTCCGCAGGAGCGCCACAAGCGGGAACACAGCCCTCTGGCGGTCCCCAGGTTCCCGCGCAGGTTCCTCGAACACCGCAGCCCGCGCCCCCAGCCCCTGCGGCGCCCCCATCGTTCACGGCGGTGAACTCGGTGACTCCAGCGCCTCCCAAGGAAAACGCCGGAAGTGCAAGAAGCCCCGGCATTAACCAGCAACGGCAACCTCAGATCAGCAGCCAGGCCCCGCCAGCGTCAGGGCAGCAAGAAGGCGGCGGGAGCCAGGTGCTATCCAGCTCTGGGTCGCTACCTACCCAGGTGCAACCACCCGCTTACCAAGCGTCAAACACGGCCCAGGAACCGCAAGCTCAGACCCTGAAGCCCCCAGTTGCCCTAGACGCCAGCCCGGCCGAGTCGAGGTCGTCCAAGAATGCCGGACAGAAGAGGAAGAGAAAAGGTCACGACGGCAGTGAAGCTTCCCGGCCACACCCGAACGCCGGACAAAATGGAATGCCGCCTTTACCGGACGCGAACACCAGCCCGCTGGCCGCTGCCCCGAATACCGCAGCACCACCGCCTCCCTCCGCAGCCGCTTCCGAACCTCCGCCCAAACGCCAGAGGAAGGGGCTTCCAGCAAGAAAAGGGAATGAGGCAGCCAGGCAAAGCGCTGGGAAGGCTCACGCTGCTGCGGTAGCGGAATCCGTATCCTCTGCTTCGGGCTCAAATGCGAATCCCAAAGCAGGTCAAGTTCCTCCGGCGGTGGCTCACGATTCCGAGCCAGCTATGGCTCCTGCGTCGGTTGCGGATCCTTCTCTCCCGCCATTGCCCTCGTCCCAGCAGGCTCACTTTGAGGTTCAGTCTCCTCCCATGGACGATATTGAGGCGCAGATTCAAGCCGAACTCAACCAGCAGACGGAGGCTGAGCCTCAAGCAGTCGGGTCACAAGCCGCACTGAGTTCGACTCCACTCGTGGCAAGTCGTTTGCCGCAACAACACAAGCAGCAATACGCGCAGCAATCTCCGCAACAACAGCACCAGCAGCAGAAGCAGCACCAGCAGCAGAAGCAGCACCAGCAGCAGCGTAGTTCTGTCGGCCCCGGCAGGACTCCCAACCCGCAACCGCAGCCGGCTCAATCCCAAACAATTGGCAGCCCCTCAGTAACACAACAGCAGGCGAGAGTCCATCAAGGCCATCACAACCAATATCGCACTTCGAGTAGTCAATTCCAGCAGCAGCAGCAGCAGCAGCAGCAACAACAACAGCATAATAATCAACAACATCAGCAACAACAACAGCAGCAGCGACATCAGCTCCAACAGCAGCAGCAGCAACAACAACCACCCCAACAGCCGCAGCAGCAACGAAGTCAGTTTTCGGGAGGACAGCAACATCAGAGTCCTCAGGTCCCCTCCGGCCAGCAGTATTCATCCAGCACACCTCCACAACAGCAATACGGCGGCACTCAGCAGTCATATGCGTTGAGCCAGCAGCAATACTCGGCTGCCCAACCCCTCACATCGCAGCAGCGATATCAGCCCCAGCTTGGGAGCGGATCGGCAGGCACCACATCGTATACTGCCCAGCAGTCTTCCCACTTTAGCACACCGACGAACCCCGGTTTCGACTCCAACACTGGGGGCTATCGTAGCCCAGCCACGGCCCTGAGCAACGCGCCGTACGGTCAGCGTAACCAATCTGGTAACGCCCTGTTCAGGTCCACGAGCACACATGGCCTGCCACAGCAGTCGCCGCAGTTTGGTGCGGGCACGGCTGGGTTGCAGCAGCGCTCCGCCAGTGCGAGCCAGCCGTCATCGCAAAGCATGCAGGGGTTGGCCAATGTGCAGGCGTTTACGGGAAATGCTGCCGCCGACTGGAGCTTGTTTGACACCACTCACCTGGATACGTCGGGGCAACAGGGGCAACTTGGAGGGTTGAGCAATGCCAACTACGGCATCGGCTCCGCGGGCAACGTGAGGGGCTCATCTGGCACGGGCTCCGCGTTTGCCACGACTGGTCTCGCGTCGTTTGATTCCTCTGGCTTGGGGAATAGCGAGCGTTATTATGGAGCGGGACGGAGATAGTAAGGACGGTGGCATGCTCTGGGAGGGTCTGGCGTTCTTGTATTTTCTCATTCGAGCTGGCGAAAAAGTTTTTTTTTCCGGAACATGAGGACGGCAAAGCGGCTTCGGTCAAAGGGGGTTATGGGGTGCACGCGGACATGGGTTTGGGCCAGGTTTCACATATTGCTTAGATGTACTCTTGCCTCTTCATCATTGCTCTTCTCCAACAAGTGGACAAAATTACCTCAGGAATGGGAGATGAGATACCGGTAGTTTCCTCCCAAGACTGGCACGCCACTTCTCTAGCTGACATGGTCGGGGATCGGTTGGACTCTTTGCTTGCTTGAATCATTGGATTGATCGCGGGCGCCCATCAGCCCAGGACAGGATGCCATGGCACACGGCCCAACCCCTATATACATGTAAAAGATGGGTGTCTAGGACCTACGAATACACTGGGCCCATATTGCAACTAGGACAGGAAATTTCACCCTCGCGCGGGTAGCTGGCTAACAAGTACAGAGGAAGGAATGAGAAAAAAAAAAAAAAAAAAAAAAAAGAACCCATACACCCGGCTCGCGATGCTGATCTCTGGACCGAGATACCCCACCATAAACAAAGTAGCCGTAACGCCTGTAAATGCCCTTTTGTTTCCAGAAACCCCCAAAGAAAAACGTGACATAGGAGAGAATAGAGACTCGGTTGACCACTCAGCTGCCATGACGCATCATGACAGGCTATACTGGGCCGCGTATAAACGGGTTTCGGCTGCCTGGTGGTGTGGGAAAGGCGGGGGCCTGAAGCTCGCCCCTTGCCCTCCAGTCGAGACGAAATAGGTGAAAGTGAAGGTTGAAGCGCAGAACGGCGATTATGGTAGTTCCATGGGATCCTCCTCGATGGCATCCAAGTTGGGCCGTAGCGATTCGGGGGCGGTGGTGCCGTAGAGCCACTGGTCCTCGTCCGCGCTGTTGTTCTCGCTAATCAAGTCGGTGAATATTTGAGCGTTGCGTCGGATGTCGCTCGGCCGCTGGACAATCTTGCGGTCCAGGATCATGGTCTCGGCGGTTTCGGACCATATCTTGCGGAGTTTGGGCAAGTCTGGAAGAAGCATTTTGACCTCCTCTTTGGTCAAAGGGCCCATCGGCATCCCGGCTGCGAGACTGGTGCAGAACACGAGGCTTTCGGGCTGCTTTCCTTGGGCCACACTCATGCCACCGCTGCCCCGAGAGCCCGAGGCACTGTCGTTCGCGGCGGGCTTCCCCAAAGCGGGCGAGGACTTCTTGCGCTTCAGCCCCAACATCCCCCGGCGCTTTTTCGCTTCTGGTTCCGCCGCTTGCTGAACAATGGACGAGTACCAGCTGTCGACGGCGGCGCGGCGGGCGTTGTAGCCCTTGACCTCCCATATCTTCTCCACCTGCCGCATGCCGCCGAGGCAAAGCATTGCAACGTGCACCTCTTCGGGCGGCTTCTCTCTGAGATAACCCCTCAATGACCGCTCGACGCGGCCCACATAGGTTGGTGGGCGAAGGCGTCTATCGAAGGAGGCCATGACCAGCGGGAAGATTTCGTGGACTTGGAGGAGGGTGCGATCATCGTACATGTTGAGAATCTCGGCTTCGATCGGGTTGACGGTATACGGCGTTTGGCGCAGGCCGTACCCGTGCTCGGCCACGTACTTGAGGTGTAGGTTCCGGTAGGTCTCGAAGAAATGGAAGACGGTGAAAACCATGGGTATGAGGCGCCGTCGCATTCGTTCCCTCTGCGGAGCGAATTCCCGCTTCTTCTCCTCGGTATTCCTAAAGAACAGCTCCTTTGATACCCATTCGCAAATCAAATGCGACAACTTGGCCGCGACGTGGAGCCGATGCCAAATGCCACACAGGTAATGGAAGTTCAGGGGGACGCCCTGGGGAGCCGGGTACAGACGCTTCGCGTACGCTGGCACGTGATGGTCGAGATGGTAGCGGGTTATGGGCGTCTCGTTTAACGACACAAGGGCGTGCAGCGATCTGGATGCGAGCCTCAGGTTCAGGATGTCTGACAGAGGCAGCGAGGCGATGATCTCAATCTGCAGTTCATTCGGTAAGGCGGCAAAGAGGTGGTCGAACGGGAGGCTGAGGGAGAAACAGTTAGCTTTGGCATGCCGTGAGGCCGTCGCCTATGGGTCTTTGGGGTCTCACCTTCGGCGGGCCCCTGTCGCCGAGTGTGTCGACGAGGGCCGCTGCTCCGGGTGCCCGACGCTGCTCGCAGTCGATGGAGCAGAGCTCTTGACATGGAACTTGTTTCTGAGAAAACCAAAACCCCTCTTCTCGGAGCGTTTCTGGTCAACCGCCTTGACAGGCGCCGCGTCTGGCTCGGGCAGACTTGACCCGCGAAGCGGTAATATGAATTGAGACTGGGAGGGAAGTGCTGGAGGTTGAACGGGCGGTGATGTGGAAGCTGCCTGGGCCTGATGGAGCTTCTCCAGGTACCGGTCGGAACCGAACTCGGTCATGTGTAGAGGCTCCATGTTGGCAAGGCCGCGGCCGGCAAGCGCGGCCGGAGAGCTTGGGACAAGCTGGACGGCCCGATGGACGGAAGACGCCCCCGGGAGGCGCAAGAAGGGCGTGCCCGTGCTCTACCGGAAAGGCGTCGCCGAGAGAGACGGATTCAAAGTGACCACTGTAGAGGACGGTCGCAGTTCGATCATGGTGGGGGCATCGGTCTCGGGAGCTGGTCGGCCGCGATGAACTGAACTCGGGGAGCTGGCTGGTCGATGGCGAGTCGAATAGGATCGATGGAAATCGCGCTCCAACCGCAGGTGCTCGGAGACAACAGTCCGCGAATGGGATTTGCCGCGAACAGGAAACTCCTCCTTTGCGAGGCGACACGATTGAAACGAGCGAACGGCGGCGGGCGGCAGAAAGAACGGACGTGAGGAAACGGTCGAACAAGGGAAAGTCGAATCGGCAAGGGCGCGCGCGCGAGGCGATGGGGGCCGGATACGGTAGATTCGAGGCCCGATGGTCAATGTCGGGAGCAAAAAGGCGTCGGGTGTCGAGAAGCCGGGCAGCGAAGGAGAGAGCAGGGACGGGGCCGGGCACGGCGGAAGAGAAATCGGATCGGTGGCCCTGTTTTGGGGGAGTGGGGGAAACCTGGAGCACTGAGCACTCCACTGGTCACGGAATGGTCGAGGGTCGAGGAGAAGGATGATGCGAAAGTGGGCACGTTCGGCAAGGGCCGAATTCGAGTCTTCGCCAGAAGAAGGTCAGAAAGAGAGAAGTCCACAGTTGGTGCGCCGAACAGCAGAGCGGCTCCAGAGTACGGATACCGTATCGCGCTGGTGCCCGGGTGAATTGGGAATGGGCCCGGATGGGAAAAACGTGGGTGGTGGAAGTTGGCGTTCCCTTCTCTCCCTCTCTCTCTCTCTCTGCAGAATGGCGATGGGCCACGGCGGTTTGGCCGGCGTAATAGTGGAGAGGTGCTGGAGTCGGGCCACAGGCCGTAGCGAAATGGCAGCCCACCAAGAGCGAGGACGGCAAGGGGACCCACAGGGTGCGAGCCGGGTACCTAGGGGTTTGCGGGGTAATTGCGGGAGGCAGGTGTACCCTGCTATCGCCTGCCCTGTGTCCCAATCGGGCCTGTTCAGTGCTTTGCTTTCCTCCCAGCCGGGTAGGCGCGACGTGCAGTTGCGTGTCAGCGACTTGGTTGAGGATGAGATAAGATAAACCGGGCCTTCTTCGGCCTCGTCGAATTGCGCGGTTGGCTGCGATGCCCTAACATGATCCATCAGGCGTGCGGTCGCCCGCGCCCGGTGATACTTGTCTTGGCGTGCAGAATCGCAGCACGTCGCAATTTAGCCGCAGCCAATCGAGGCAGGTCAAAAATCACCGAACATGGGGTGCATTTGCCCACCCCGGGCGCCGTCTCAGCAAGGCAAGCAGGGGAAGGGAGGACGATCCGCTCTCCACACCTCGCCGGCGACGGTCGCTCCCGCAGGCGGCGGGGAGGTGCCGCGACGGAGAGCCGTCTGGTGACTGGCTTCTCCACCGGCTCCCGACTGTCTCCTGTTCTCGAGCGGTGGTTGTGTGCACAACGAAGGACACCCCGGGATAGTTAGCCGGCCCCAGCTGCTTCCAGCTTGCCCGCGCCCGGCCGGCCTGCTCGGCGACCGCCCCGAGCTCAAGTCAAGAATGACCGGCCTGGTCCAGATTATTAACGCTACCAACGATTCTTTTTCTTCGACAGGCCTCCTGTGTCTCATTCCTTTTTCTTTTTCCGGCCTCCGACCCCAGGGTTCCAACTTCCAGCCATTGGTCAGCGGGGGCGCCGATCGTTGCCGTGCTGTCCCATGGCATTTGGGCCTCAATTTCTCACCAAACTCCGTGATCCGAGCTCCCAAGGTCGTAGAGAAAATCGAAACCAGCTTCTTCTGAACGCTCCGCGTCACCTCCTTCTCGTATCTTCTCCCGGTCTGCAACCCTCCCTACGGAGCCGTGGCCTTATCCGCCGACCTGGACTTGGGCCCGTGTTGTGTATCACTGTATCCAACCATCCACGGGCCTCTATTCGGCAGTTGATAATTGTGCCAGAGACCGGGGAGCTCTTCGGCATATGACCCGACCGGCCGATGCACAGCTTGAGGGCCAGTTGCACAAGGATGAAACACACACGAGATCTTGACGACAGCACCGTCTCACACGTGTAGCCGCGTGTGGATTTGTTGGGAGGACGCCGAGCTGCTGCGGCGCTACTCCGGCCATTCTTTGCCATTTCTCCTGTATGGTGAGGTCCAGTTGCAGAGACTTTTTCGGAGGCCTTCGGCGCCATTCGGTCCAGTGACTCCAGCTCCAGCCCAGTCGGCCCGGCCAACTCTCGGCCGTGGAGTGGTTCAAAAGCCTCCACCTTCCCTCTCGGGTCGATAATTGTTGCTTCCACTCATCGCCTCGTGCAAGGTTCGACCAAGACAGTCGGCGATAACGCGAGGCGAAACGACACGTCGGCTACAATGGCAGAGAGGACCCGCCGGCCCCAAGTCCCCTCGCGACACAATGTCTCTCCAGCCCATCCAGGGACACCTTGGTTCAACCCAGTGGCCGTGCAATGCCCCTCTGTCGAAGGCTTGTCCGTCCGGACTGCGGCAACGGTATGCATGGTTATCACTCGGCTCTGGTCATACACCCGTCAAAAACACCGACGAGTCTGCTGAACAGGGAGGGCGATCACTCTACCGAAGCAGACGACATAAGGACCACCGAGGTACGGTGTCGGGAGGGAGTACTGACCCGAGAAAACAGCGACTTGCTGAACGTGCTGAAATGTGATCTGGTCGAGGCTGGAGACTCGCGAGCGGTGGGGGTTGACGTGGGAGCATCCAGGTATGGTGTCCTGGGGACCGGTAGGTTGACAGCCGCCGAACTGGACTTCAATCCTCCGTGTCTCGGCCCGCTTGAACGAGCTGCCGGCTGACGGGGTCGCTGGAATGGTCAGTTCTCCGCAAGGAAAGCTCCGAGTCGGGTTTCCACGCAGGCTGGTGCCGTCAAGGTACCAGGTAACCATTCAGCCCAGCTTGCGTGTCTGGGCCTGTTGGCCGCGACAAGTGTTCTTCTCATCCCTTTTTCGATTTACATGGCTTGGAAGAGCGGGTGGTAAAGAGCTGGCCGGGTGTCTCGGGGGTGTGTCCCTCTGTCGCCCATCTCAGGAACTTATGTGTAGTCCGTAAGGTACGCAGGGCAGTGATGTCCGTCGGCTGCAAACGGCGAAAGAAGGCGGGTCGATGACGGTATTGCATCTCTGCGACAATTTTGGGCAGAGCTCCAATGAGACAAGCATTGACATTGCTGTCCCAGCGTTTTGTTTCTGACAGTGTTCATGTTGGTGGTTCATCAGGCGGAGCTCGAAACCGAAGACAGCTTTCTTCGTTGGCACTTGAAGGTCCCGTCAGCTAAGGTCTGCCAAGCTGCCTGGGAAGGCCTATTTTTGGCAACATTGTGGGGCTAGTGGAGCGGGATGGCGCCTCATTGGGCCCTCTCCCCCACTTCCTTAAGCAACCTGCATGCTTCCCGCCCGTTCTTTGGGTTCACTCACCCTTCTTCTTCTCGCAGGGTCTCATCAAAAGTTCCCATCATGAAGAACATGGCCTTCAAAGTCTGAGCCATACAATATGCCATGGTTTGCATGTTCTCTAGGGATATACGAATACACAGCACACCTCCTTGAGATACAAGTTCTTTCCTCGAAACAAGATACACAATTCCTCGACCCCAAGCTACTTCATCCCGTCCATCTTGCCCGCGCGCCCCCTGCAGTCGGGGCATGCCTTGTGTCGGCAGCCAAGACAATCGACTCTTCCCAAATCGGTACGTGCATTGTGTGGCTCTCCCGCCGCATTGTCCATGCCGTCCATCGTAAGCTTTGTCCCTTGCCTCGGCGCCAGTCACAAGCGTCAGAACCGCATGGTCTTTCCCCGACCCATCCTGTTTCTGGATGGCCGTGCCCGGCTCCCCCGGCCCCGAGGCCCCCGACCTGGCGAGCTACCCTACCTACGCTACAGTGAGGTAGCTACCGAAGGGTGTGGGGGGAAAGGGAAGCGCGCGCGCTCTTCGCGGGGTTCTTCGGACCACGCCGTGTTTCGTTTGGGATAAACCCTCGTCATCATCAACCTTCACCCTGACCTTGTTACAAAACAAAATATTCTTCTCCCTTCTCCCGCCTCCTTGCTCGCGCCGTGACTGTTCTGGTGGACCACCTTCCGCCAGCTGCGCCTTGTCTCTCTCGATTGGTACTTACAAGCCCGTCTGGGCCAAGATCGAAAGATTGATATTCCGAAACGCGGGTTCCTGTGCGTTCCATATTAGCCTGCGCACCGAGCTGCCACTGCCCGGGTGCCGGCTACTACCCCTCCGACCGCACACGCACAAGTCCACCAGCCAGCGGACGACACGCCTTCGCCTTGGTTACCGGGTACCCAGCATTCGGCACCGTGACCACCCAGCCCAGGCTTGTCGCGCTTGATCCGTGTCCCGGCTTCGCGCAGACCGGACCGGCGACAGGGGACCGGCTCGATTGACCGACACGTCTTCCAGCTTCTACGGCCCGGGAAAAGGCCGTTTCGACACCGATACCACGGTCCCAAGCAGGCACATCCCGTGCCAGGAAGGGCTCTCGGACCTATCGTCGCTCCTTTTACCTTCCACTCTCTCCGCGAGCGCTCGTTACCATCACCAGGGGCTCAGCATCCGTATGTGCGCCATGACCACCTCGGAGAAGCAGGCGGCTGCGCCTGACGCCCCCGAGCCTCTGGACGTGGTCGAGACGCCAACTTCACCGTCCTCAAACCTGGCCCGCTCGCGCTTCGAGTTTGAGACTGACAAGCGCAACGAGGGCACCAAGATCCTGATGGTCGAGTGGGATGCCTCGCCGGCTGCCTCGCGGGGTGGCGGGACCGACAGTGACTGGGATGTGTCGTGGGAAGGCAAAGGCGCGGTGCTCCCCGTCTGGGACGACATTGACACGCGAACCGGAACCGACGACAACCTACATCGCGTGTACTTCCTCTTGCCCCCGGGTGCCCCTATTCCCGCCCTGGTCAACATCGCCCGCAAGACCGAGGGCGCCGAGGCCGGTGACGAGCCGAGCACGATCCTGCGGACCAAGCCATTGCCCGCCATCTTCCCCGCCGAGCTGACCAGCAAGCAAGATGCTGGACGGCGCGGTGTGCTTCACACCATGTGGGCAAAGCGAAGAGTGGCCGTGCTACGGGCCGAGATCGAGGCCGAGATGAGGACCAACGGCGAGAGCGTGGGGCTCGAGATGGCCCTCCAAGAGCTGCAGTGGACGGTCGACCACTTTGGGCTTGCGCCAGACCCGGGAATGCCGCAGCCGACAAAGCTCCATATCCCCCAGATCTCGGCTGGCCCAGCAAGCCCGAGGAGTCCCGTGGGAGGAAGGCTAGGGGAAAAGCTCAGAGGACTCAAACTGGCGACCAGCCCGGCAGAGCTGGCTGCTGCTAGTCAAGGTATGCACTTTGCTTCTCTTTTCCGTGCGTGAACCAACCCCTGTGTCCCACTTTCACCCCAACAGCCGCTTCTGTTGCTTGTCTAGGGCTATTTCTAGTGTGTTGTGTTCTTGCCAGGGTCGGGGGGGTGGAAGAGGCCGCGCAGGTTCATCGCTAACTGCCTCCGCAGCTGCAAGAAGCGCACAGGTGCCACCACGGGCACACCCTTTGATCACATCGGTCACTCCACCGGCAACAGGCACGTCTGTATCGGCAGTCCCGGGCTCTGGCGGCGGCGGTGTCGCTTCGTTGAACGCAATCGTAGGGAGCGCGGTAGCTCCGAACGCTGCGGCTACGGTTGGGGGCGGTGGGGAGGACGGAACCGAGGAGGACTTGTTTGCGCTTCCCATGAGTCCCCGCAGCCCAGAGATGAAAAGGAGCCCGTTCAGTATTTTATAGATTTTGGATGATAATGTATACCCGCGGACCTGGCCGCTGTCACCGGTCGCCGGTGTCCTCCCCCAAACTGTATTGGAGTTTGACCTCTTTGATGGATGCAGGATGGTTAGTTCGTGACAGACGGCTGTGCTCTTTGTGAAAGGGGTGGCAGTCGTCAATTCCAGGCCGACTATCTAGCTCCCTTCTCCCATTTCTGCCTGCCCTTCCTCCTCCGACATCACTCTCGACATGACTCCTCAACGCCACCCCCCAACCCGCCCCTCATCCCACCTCTCCTTCCTCTCCTGCCGCAAGTAATAAAGCTTCTTCGCCTCCCTGTACCTCCTAACCCAGTCACCAGCCTCGCGCTCCGTCGCAAGAGCCCCATCCCCTCCACCCTCAAGGAAGCTCTCCTCGAGCGCGTGGCACACGGCCTCCTGCTCGGCCACGCCCTGGGCCAGGCGCTGGTACAGGCTGGCGGGCGCAAAGGGCGCCAGGGCGTGGTCCATGTCGGCCTGCTTGGCGCGCCACTGGCGCTCGAGGGCGTGCGTCGAGAGCAGCTGCGCCTGGGCGGCCGACCGCTGGTGGGCGAGGCGCGCCTCGAGGTCGAGCAGCTGCGCGGCCCGCTCCATGTTCTCGGCCAGCGCCGCCTGTAGTGCTTCGTGTGAAGTTTTCAGCGACGGGTGGATTGTTTGTGGCGAGTGCGTCAGGGCTGAGAGAAGTGCCGGGTCGGAGAGGATGTCGGCTAGATCTTGTTTGCTGTAGGGCGAGTTAGTATTCCTACAATACACTGACTGGCGTGGACAGAAGGAATGCTCTTGTTGAGTGTAATAATACGTACGACTTATCCTCGAGGAACTTGGGGAGCCAATGGTCACCGGGATCCGGTATCTCGTGGGGGCTTGATGCCGTAGTATGTTCTGCCGTCGCCGCGGGAGACACGCCGGAACCCAGGCCCGCCGCAATAGACTCGGGCAATGGTGGAGGGCGCGGCGCTGGCCCGCTACCGGTAGCTGGCGTGCTCATTCGGCTTACATCATGGCTTCCCGGCGGTTTCGGCGGAGGCGGAGGTGGCGTGTGCGCGTACATGTTCCTTACACTTGCTTCTGTTTTACGCCAACTGGTGTGACCCTGAAGTAAGATATCGGGCGGAAAAACGACAGGCTTCGTTTTGCCGATCGCGCATGGACGGATGAAGTTGTTGTGGTTGTGTGATCTGAGGTTGCGTGGTGTGGAGGCAGCCGAGACAAGAGCAGGCTGATGTCCCCGCTCATAGTTACCTACAAATACAGGTGCATCATAAGCCCAACTCATGTGCAACTGCTGCCACACAGAATTGAAACCAGTACGAGCTGACGCTATTAAGGCAACTGAGATGGTGATGAGATTTTTGTAACCCTTCTAGGGCGAACAGATGCAGTTCTCTTAATCCCTCCAGGTTGTGGAGTGCATCCCATAGCTTCTCACCAGCGAGCCGAGGCCTCGTGGATGACCGCGTCAACGACGGCAAGACGGAACTCACAGCATCAATATAACAGAGTAATTTTATTCTTTGCTCCTGATTCCTTTTCTTTTCTCCAAGCCCGACCTCTGACCAGGGCACCGACGCAGCGAAGCCTGCTCTACTAGCTAGCTAGGCAACGAACCTCATCCATACACAACCTAACCATCCAACCACCCGCGCAGAGCCATCATTCAATTTAGGAGTCAAGCTGGACATAGTTGGCAGGGAAGAGACCAGACGCTCCCTGATAGTGTCCAAACCACCAGTCCTCGTCGGGGAACTCCAAGTTTGTGATCTTGGCGCCCTCGGGGAAGCTCAATTCTGTAGCGAATTTTGTCAGTACTTGCTCATACACGAGTGACCCGGAACGAAGCATACCATTGTCTTCTGCAGCTTCGTAATCAAACTGTGCCGTCGCCGTGGGCCCAGATGCCTCGGGCTCGGGCTCCTCGTGGTGGGCAGGAGCCGGCGCAGGGGCCGGGGCCGGGGCCGGAGCAGGCGGTTGGTGGGCAGCGGCGTCTTCTTCGTCATCGACGAGCTCGACATAGTTGCTCGGGAACAGGCCGCTCTCGCCTTGGGAGTTGGTGCCCATCCACCAGTCGTCGTCCACCATCTCGATGTTGGTGACATACTCGCCTTCCCGGAGGTCGATCTCATTATCTTCGGCCTTTTCATAGTCGTACTGGATCAGGGCCTTCTTGCCCCCCGTCGGCCCAGCAGCGGCACCTGGCCCGTTGTCGGCAGCGTGGGCCGCTGCGCCGGCGACAGATGCCGCGGTGATGGCCGCGGCTCGCGGATCGTGAGTCTCGCGCTCGGCGGGAAGCTCCTCCTCCTTGGGAAGCTCTTCCGGAACGGGGACGGGCCGAGGAGGCAGCCTCTCGACGGGCGGCTCAATCTCGGTGGCAGCGCTGCGGGGAACCGGCATGGCGACCCGAACAGGCGATGGCTCACGCTCCTCATAGTTCCGGGACGGGACAGAGGGTGGCGCCTCCTCCTCTTCCTCCTCCTCCTCCTGGTTCGCAGCAGCAGGCCGAGACGGCAGCCCAGGGAGAGCAAACCCACCGGCAGGGCGGCTGTCCATCGGCGGGGGTGGCGGGGCCGGCGCTTCCTCGCCATGGTCGACGGCGCCTGCGCCAGACCGAGCTGTGGTGCCCATGGGCGCCGCATCCTTGAACCTGTCGCGCAGTGCAGATACTCCTCCACTTGACGAGACGGGCCGCTCTGCTTCGGGTTCCGACTGCTCGGTCCCTCCCGTCTTTTGCTTCTCGACGCCTCCGCGGCCGTACACCGGAGTCTGCACAGTTGCCCAAGACTTGCCGGAATAGCCGCTCTTCCACTCGCTGCCGCTCTTTTGCGCCGTGATGGGAGACGTCGGCGGCGGAGACACAGTGCTTGCGGCCGCACCGCCACCTTGCTTTGCCTTCTTCTCGGCCCAGAGCTGGGCCGGAGTCTTACCGCCCTGGTCCGCGAATGTTCGGCTGGCGGCGCCCACGGGTGGCGGTGCCGGGGCAGACGGAGCACCGAAACCCAGGCCGACCGGGGTCGGGGCCTTGGTGCCAGTAAAAGGCGTGGCGCCGAACTTCTTGGCAACCTTGGGCTTTGGCAGCTCAGTCAGACGCTCCGATGCTGTAAAGGCGGCGCTGCGTTCAGCGAGACTCTTTGGCGGCGCAGCCTCCTCCTCGGGCTCGGCCGGGCGCTGCTGCGCGCGGGCGCGGATGGCTGCGATGTCAACCTTGCCCACGGGTTCGTAGGTGCCCTTGACCACGGTGGGACGTTCATCTTGCTTTGCCTGCGCCCTGAGCGCGGCGATGTCGACTTTGCCCACCGGTTGGTAGCCGCCCTTGACGACGTCGCTGGGCCGTTCGTCTTGCTTCGAGGGCCCGCTGGACCGAGACTCGTCATTGTTTTTCCTCAGGCTCGCGATATCCACCTTCGTCGGCTTGTACGCGGGCTCGACCTTTTCAAGCTCGGTGCGTGTGACGGGAGGTGCGTCGGCGCCCCAGCCGTCGTCGTCGGCATCCGCCCGTCTCTGGGTCCGCGCGGCAACGAGCGGGTTGAAGGAAGCGCCGGACCCGGATGTCGTGGGGGTAAAGACGGGCTTCTTGGCGACCGGGGGCGGCGCGGCTGCGGGCGTCGGGGCAGATGTCCCCGCCGAGTACTTGGCGCCCGATGCATCCGCCACCTTCTGCATGATGTCTTCGGGAACGAGGTCGGCGTCGGAGCGCGCCGTGATTTGCACGTGGTAGCCGTGGAGGACCTTGGAGACGGCGGCGAGATGGCTGGTGAAGTAGCCCTTGGTACGCTCGGGTACGCCGCCGCCGCACCATGCGATCAGGACATTCTTGGGGAGGCCGGTGTTGGGATCCTTGACTCTGACAAAAGCGAATTGAATGCGGCCTTCGTTGAAGTCCTCGACCAGGTCGGCGAGCTCGCCCTCTACGCATGGGGTCGCTACGTTAGCTACCAGCCTGGCCGCTGTGCGACAGGATTGAACGGATCGTTCGGCTGCACTCACCTCCGGTGCTCTCAACCTTCAAGATGCTCTCCTTTGCGCCCGTGGTTTGGAAGGCGTTCAACAACGGGGCCTGCACTGTGAAGAGAGCCCATCGCGCGGCCGTCGGCGAGGTCGACGAGGGGGCGGGGCCATTAATGACGCCTTGGTAGCTGCTCCGGATCGAGGGGCCATGGGTCGACAGATTCAGCGACGCCATTGTTTCGTGGAAAACTCGTGGTCGGTCGCTTCTCGTGGGGAATGGGGGCAGCAGCTCCAAGAAGCAGAAGCGAGGTGTGGTGACGGGTGGGTTTCGCTGGGTTGTGCTGGACAGAGAGGCAGAAGCAGGAATGAGGAGGGAGCTCAGAAGCAGACGTCAAAAGAGGCTGTGCAGGAGCAGCTTCCAGGGTCTTGGCAGGACTTGGCGAAGCCCACAACAGTGGGGGTGTGGCACTGGGTCGCGACAGGCACCAAGATGGGGTCAAAATGCTCGAGAGACATGCTGGCAGCACACGTAGTGTATTGTGCAACGAGGTGACAAACGTGCCGCGATCCTTATATTTCTGGACGGTCGCTGGGATGATTGGGGCAGTTTCTACACCGAACCTGGGACAGATAATGCAGTGGCACAGTCAGGTAATCGCACGGAGTCATTGGTACCTGGTAGATTCTCTCGCGGCATCTGGAGTCCCGAGGTTGCTACAGAGCGCGACCAAGAAGGGAACAACGTGATAACGTTAGTCGATTGCCTCCCAACCCAAGATTACCTAACTACCTCCTACAGGCAGTCCATGCAACACTCGCAGCAATCGGCGCAGCATTCGCAGCCCTCCTCACAGACGAAGCAGCAGCACAGCGCCGCCAAACAGCCCTTGAGACACCCGTCACCACCGCCGCCGCGCTTCTGACGCGGCTGCTCTTGATACTGCATTGGGCCCTGAGGCGGGTAGTAGCCCTGCTGCGGCGCCGGGCCGGGGTACGCCTAAAAGAGAAGAAGAGTCGTCGTCAGCAACGACTGCGGACAGCGGATGCGGAGAGGGACGCTTACGGGCTGAGGGTACTGAGGGTGCCCGTAGCCTTGCGGCGGCGGGCCTTGCTGATAATATTGTTGGGCCGACATTGCCAAGAGCTTTCGAGAGATGCGGATCGGAAACGCAATCGATGGCGGAGACGAAGAGAGACGACGTCGGATGCCAAGATCTTGGCCAAGAACCTCGAGGTCGGGGGAAGATCTGGGGGTCGCTGAGCTTTTGAGCGTGAACTTTAGCTCGTGCAGGAGCGTCCAATCGAATTAAATAAAGGCGGGTGTTGGGTGGCTGAGCAGTGAAAGAAGCACCGTGGTCTGGCTGAGGCACGTCGACGCTGCAATTGGCTCGGTCAAAGCCGGTCTTTATACCTAGGTACATACACGACTGGACCTAAGGTTCCTGACCACGCGTCCTTGCCACAACAGTCTTCGGGGACAAGCGGTCAGAAGATCAAAAGTGTGGCGCAGCTCTGGGACGGGCTGTCAAGTCATGTCACACTCACGCTCGAGCCCACGAAATCTGAGACCCGTCACAAACCTTATCTGTAGGGATGATGTTCGGTTCCAAGGGGCTCGGCTCATCCTCAAGTCAGATGTTCCAGGCTGTTCGGTCTCCACATGGCGGAAAGGGAAGCTCGAGGAAAACGGATGAAGCCGTGGAAATGACGCAACAATGTTGCCAGCCAATGAGCACTTGCGCCCTGCTGCAGGTGGGGCTCATCCGCAATCGGCCGACCGCTTTGTAAGTTCTCAACTTCTGATTGCGGGGCATGTGAGTCGGTGGCCAAACGACAGCGACCAAAAACTTATCACCAGCATCCAGCACAGATCCCGATCCCGCTGGGGTATTCAAGACCTCACATCGCATCGGCATAGACACCCCTTTTTCAAACGACACCTTTCGCGACCGCCTCCGTTCCCTCGACGAGATTCAACTCGCCCCACACGCGGATTCGAACTTTCATCACAATGTCGAGCATCAAGGAGATCACGAGCGTGGCCGACTGGGAGGCGCACCTCGCGTCGCTGTCGCCATCTACTCTACTGATCGTCTCATTCCATGCGCCATGGGCGGCGCCGTGTGCGCAGATGGCGACGGTGCTCGAAACGTTGGCCAGCGAATACCCCGTCACCGAGCCGCCCTCGACGTCGTGGGTCAAGATCAATGCCGAGGATTTGTCCGACATCAGCGAGCTCTACAACGTTACTGCTGTCCCGTTTCTCGTCCTTATCCGCAACGGACAGGTGCTGGAGACAGTCAGCGGGAGCAGCGCCGTCAAGGTCCGGAACGCCATCGAGAGCCACGCGAGCACGACTGCCGCCGGGGCCGCCGCCACCACGAACGGGCCCGGAGCCGCTGCTGGCAACGACGAGAGTGGAGTGACAACCGAAGAAGATCCAGAGAAGAAGAAGCAGGAGCTCTTCAGGCGCCTGGGCGACCTGGTCAAGGCGGCGCCTGTCATGCTGTTCATGAAGGGCACCCCGAGCGAACCAAAGTGCGGTTTCTCGCGGCAGATGGTGGGGATCCTGCGCGATAATGCTGTCAAGTACGGCTTCTTCAACATCCTGGCAGACGATGAGGTGCGGCAGGGTCTCAAGGAGTTTGCCGACTGGCCAACATTCCCGCAGCTCTGGGTTGATGGAGAGCTGGTTGGGGGTCTCGATATTGTGCGTTTCGCCCAATCTGCTTGGCAACTCTTTGCGGGTGTGAATACTGACAGCTGGACAGGTCAAGGAGGAGCTTGAAAACAACGCCGATTTTTTGAAGCCGTACAGCGTGAAGGCGAACGGCGACGCCGCGGCGGCAGCATCCTGAGGCACCCGCTCACCCAGGTCGAACCCGGACTGACTGCCCACAGGATGATGTCTTTGGAGGGTGTTGATGGTATCTCGTCATATGAATTGATCAGAGCGTCGCGCAGAGACCACCAAAGGCTTTTGGCGGCGCTGATCTGCGATAGCCTAGGGGAACCCCTGAATCCGGCCGCGGATTTAGACGGGTGTTGGTGTGAGCGCGCAACACAGCGCACACGCGGCCATTTCTGCAGCAAAAGCTGGTTGAAGCTTCACCGTGTGACTCATATTCGCTTAATAAGCGCCAGTCCAAGACAGGTCCTAGCTGGAAGGATTGAGTGTGACTTGGGAATTCCTCTCGGCGGTACCGAAGCGAGCCCATTCTACATATCCGTAAATTCACCTGAAATCAACTCTATCTACCTGCTGATCGAAGACGTCCCACGCTGCGTCAAATGCTGCGATCGGCGCATCCTCGTTTCAGGGCTCCGGATGTAAATACCTGAGGTGAGGTATCAATGAAATGGCCTCTCAATGTCCCCTAACAAAGCCACCGTTGTCAAGCTTTTTACATTACGCTACCGTGGCTCCGGGATAACGTCATTTTGGCCCTCATGTTTTGATACACATTTGAGTTGAGGTATGGTTGAGATCATCTTGTTGATTCTCAATGGTTGAATGGTGTTCTTCTTCCTCTCAATGAATGGAAGGAACCCTGCCCGTTTTCAGCGAAGAGTACGGAGTACGGATAGGAGCCCCCACCACTTTTGTGCCCCACCAACTCGCACTCTCTCCTGCACCGCACGGCTCGGCAGGCTTCCATGGCCAACATCATCCTCATCTCCCATCTCCCATCATCTACGGCCAAGTAGTTGCACGTATCTCATCACGATTTGCTCCAAACATTGCCATTTTATCAGCGGCTGGGCATCGCGCGTGCAGTTTACGAATATTCTATCGAACCCGCAGTTGAGGGCTGCTCTCCGCTCAATCGCTCGCTCTCCTGCTTGTCCCCGTCCTTGAGCACTCGTGAAGCCGCAGGCCACGCTCGTCAAACCCTTTCGGTCAGCATCGCCGCGAAGTTCCTAGAGTGGCCCAGAGTTTGCGGGGACCGAACAAAATTCTCGACTCTTCAGCGCGAAAGACTCGCTTAGTGCAAGGGTGCCAACGGCATCTCTTGTCCTTGAAAAACAGCCGTTTCGCGTCTGTATCTCCCGCCGCAGACTGCGGTGCCATCAGCTACCCATTCCCAGCGCTCTCAATCTTACGGCACACAAGCGCTGGCCTTTGCAGGTGGTGGTAGACCTCCCTACTGACCGGGAAGTGGTCTCTGCACACACCGCCCAGTAGGGTTTCGCGTTGTGGCCTGACCGATCAATCCGCTCTCTTCGTCGCTGCCCAAGATGACACCGACCCCTCCCTCCGCCACGACATCGTCGACCGGGCGGTCGCCAGAACCTCAGTACCGCGTTGTCCGCAAGAGGAACAGGGTGCCTCTCAGTTGCTACCCATGCCGGACAAGAAAGTGAGCTCCTCCCATACATGTTCCCACTTGATTATTTGCCGTACAGTCAGCTAATGACATTACTTCCGCTAGACTGTAAGCCGCCAGCTTGGCCGAGGTCCTGCTCAGGCCAACAGCCGTGTTGCCATCTGCTGACACTGGGGTTTAGGAAGTGCGACAGGTCTCACCCGTGCGCCAACTGCGTCAAGCGCGAAGGCGCAGACACCCTCTCCTGCTCATACGCCACGCCCGTGTCCCGCAGGAAAAACCAAAACCAAGGAGAGCCCACCCCGGATGACATGCAAAACCGCATCGACAGGCTAGAGGGTCTAGTCCTGTCCTTGATGCATGGGGGCGCCAACATCGACATCCCCTCGTTGCCTGGTGGCTCCTCTATCTCCTCCGGCGGAGCTGCTTCTAATCCCTCACCTTCAACCGGAGACAGCAGCTCCATACCGTCCAAACTCGAAGCACACGATGACGGTGCCATGCAGGACGAGGACGAAAGCGATATCGACGACGGGCTCGCCAAGTCGCTTGGCGTCCTCAAGATGGACTCGGGTCGGTCAAAGCATGTCTATCTCGGCGAAGAGCATTGGCACACCATCCTTCTCGATATCGCCGAGGTCAGGAACTACTTCGCGAGCCACAAGAAGGACTTGGAGAAGAGCTACGAGAGGGTCCAGCTGGCCAAGCCCCCGACCGCCAAGCAACCGCCAACCCTGCTGATGGGCGCCACACCTGCCACCGAGGTCGAGCTCAGGGCAGAGTTGCCGCCCAAGTCGACCGTACTCGCATTGTGCGCAAGGTATTTCAGCTCCATGGACAACGCCAACGGCATTGTCCACGCCCCGACGCTCTATCAGCAGCTTCGGGACCACTGGCAAGACCCGTCCAAAACGCCCATCATGTGGCTGGCCTTGCTGTATTCCATACTGTGCCTGGCCATGCTCAGTTATCACAAGGTTGGAGACGAGCCGCCCGAGTGGAAGGGCCGCGTGCTAGAGCTGGCAGACGAGTACCGGCTGAGGACAGTGCAGTGCTTGATCGCCGGGGACTACACGAGGCCGTCGCAGTACACGGTCGAGGCCATGCTCCTGTACTGCTTCTGCGAGTATTCGTCTCGCTGGGATGCCGACTTGAGCATGTGGATCATTGGATCCATGGTTGTGAGGATCGCGCTGCGCATGGGCTACCATCGTGATGGCAAGTGGTTCCCGACGCTGACACCATTTGAGGCGGTACGTTTTGTTCCATCCTTTCTTCCCCTTCTCAACTGACCTTTTCCTAGGAAATGAGACGCAGGAATTGGGCTCTTGTACGGATGCTCGACGTTTTCTTCTCGCACCAAGTGTCACTACCCAGTATGATCTCGGAGCACGACTGTGACACCGAGTTGCCTCACAACCTCTACGACGAGGACTTTGGCCCAGACACAAAAGTACTGCCGCCCTCGAGACCCATTACGGAGCCGACGCCCATCAGCTACATGAATGCCAAGGTCAAGCTCACTCAGCATCTCGGAATCATTTTGCAGGCGACAGGTCGGGTGAAGAATCAGCTACATTATGATGAGATCCTCCGGCTCGATGCTAAACTGCGCGACCTCAGGGCTGAGCTCCCCCCTCACCTCAGGATGCAGCCGCTCGAGGGCTCCTCTGACCCACTCAACCTGGTCATGAGCCGCGTTCACATTGATGTTCTCTACCTCAAAATCATGTGCCTGCTTCATAGGAAATACATCCCGCGAGCACGACACAACCCCCGATACGCCCACTCGAGGCGCACCGCCGTCGAGGCCTCGCTTGAGGCCCTGCGGCATTTGGCGGCAGTGCATCGGGAGTCGCAGCCCAATGGGCGCCTCCATTCGGCCAAGTGGTTCTTCACGTCGATCGCGACCAAGGACTTCCTCCTCCCAGCCATGCTCATCGCGCTGGATCTGCACTTCGACAACGTGGGACAAAGGTCGGCTGCGCAACAAGACGCGCAGAGCTTGTACTTCTGGACCCGGGCGCAGCGCCAGGAAATGATTGACAGCCTCGAGCGGACGAGGGATATCTGGAAGGGCCTGTCCGACATCTCGATCGAAGCGGTCAAGGCCTCCAACACGCTCGAGGTCATGTTGGTCAAGATCAAGAGCTTCGGAGGTGCGGACGGGCCGACGAGTCCGGTCGGGACTCAGCTGGCTAGGGGCTCGAGCGACTTGCAGTGCGAACACTCGGCGGCTGGGACGCGAGGTGTGTTTTCCGGTGGGATGGTGTCGGGGCCGTCGGCCCCCTTCAGCGGACCACAGCCCTCGGTGGACATGGCTTACGCGCCGCTCGGTATGAGCATGGACGCCGCCAATGCAGGCTTAGGCGCGAGTATGGGAGCGAGCACAAGCCCCAGCATGGGGAATATCGCCGCACCAGAATTCTCCAATCCGATGTTGGGTTTTGACGGCGGCCAGTCGCCGCTGACCATGTTCGACAACATGGCGAGTCAGAACATTGACATTTCAACCAACTTTGACTGGGTAAAAATGCTCACAACTTGTTTCCTCCTTCGATGTGTGGCTGACTCTTTTTCTAGGAGTCGTTTGACAACTACACGCAAACGGCCAACTGGGGCGGCGAGTCCTTGCAGTTCTTCTCGGGTAACCCGGAACAGCAACAACAACAGCAACAGCAACAGCAACAATTGCCGCCAGGCGCTGGCTTGTTTCCCTTCGGCTTGGATTTGAGCGGAGCAAGCTGAAAACTCCTGGGTTTGCCGTGGACGACTGTGGGTGCGGGGGAAGGAGGGGCCTTTCTATCAGGCATTTCTTCGCAATGGATAAAGGACGGTCCTGGGAATAAAACGGATGGGCTACAAGTGTGGCAGCGACGGTTTCCAATTTCATGGTGTATGTCGAGTACTCAATACCCCCTCCTCTCACTCGAAGCGGATTTAATTAAAGGGAGTGTGCCCACGTCGCAGTTCTCACCAGCTAGTGCCTCTCTGTTTCAGTGGCCCCCGCGCGGGCGGTCCGTCTCCAACTTTCCGCATGCAAAAGCACGCCGAGGAGGATTCGCCCTTATGTTTCCTTGGCTGCCTTCGCTAATACATTCGGCCCGTCTGTACCACGACACGCGGCTCTTTGGCACCCCGGACGGCACTTGGAGACGCCCGGTGCCTCGTGGTATTGCGGGGAGCGGGGTGATCGCCGGCACGACAGGCGGCGCTGGCTTGCCCATTCTGGAAATCCTCCGTTGTAAACGCCTGTAACCAGCTCGACTTCGTTGATGCTTGGTGGTGGAGGAACACCACACCGTTATCACCGCGCGGGCCGATTCGAGTTGGAGTCTGCACCTTGCTAGCGCTCTGCCCTGGCATCATGGTCAACGATTAACGCCCTCGATTTCCCGGCTTGGGCGTCGACGACATGTGCGCCGCTTTCGGACTGCGGAGAACTGGGTGGTGATGCTTGGCTACATATAAGGGTGCGACTCTTGCGGGTTGGGCCTCTGTGGGCTCCTTGAAGGACAGCAACGCTTACGCCTTTCATCCCGTGGCTCGCCTCTTCCCGAGTCCTCGACCTGAACTGAACTCGGTATCCAGCACAAGCGACACAGGATGCGTACTCTCGGCCAAGCCCTCCTCCTCCTGGCAGGAGTCCTCACTGGGGAACACAGGGTGTCTGCGCTCTCGGCTGCCGAGTGGCGGAAGCAGTCTATCTACCAGGTCGTCACTGACAGGTTCGCCCGGACCGACCTTTCGACCACGGCGCTATGCGACCCGGTGGTCGGGGTCTACTGCGGAGGAACATGGCGAGGACTCATCTCGAAGCTCGATTACATCCAGGGCATGGGATTCACGGCCGTGTGGATCTCGCCTGTCGTCAAGCAAGTTGATGGCAATTCTCTGGATGGGTGAGTAGCGAAGCACTATTGCGCACCTTGCCGATGGCTGACCGGCGACCACACAGGTCTGCCTACCATGGATACTGGGCGCAGGACATCTACGCGGTGAACTCGAACTTTGGAACTGAGGCTGATCTGGCCGAGCTCTCGGCGGCGCTGCACAAACGGGGCATGGTGAGGGCGTTCTGTTGATCATGTGGGCCTTGAATCGTCTTGCTGATACGGTGTTGTGCCAGTACCTCATGGTAGACGTCGTCACGAACCACATGGGGTACAAGGGCTGTCGTTCGTGCGTCGACTACAGCCAGTTCAACCCTTTTTCGAAGGTACAGAGGGCCCTTCGATGACCTATTTGAGTCAACAGGTCTGGCTGACTGACGGTGTTCATAGTCTTCGTACTTCCATTCGCCCTGCTCCATCGACTACAATAACCAGACCTCAGTTGAGAGGTCCGTACATCATTTTTGACTCTGCAAAATATCCATTTATCGCTGACGGCGGTTTCAGGTGTTGGCAAGGGGATGACACTGTCAGGTATGTCGAAGGCACCTTGATCCGTGTGCAGATACTTAGTTGTTTTATGATGCTAATTGACTTCGTCACAGTCTTCCAGACATGCGGACCGAAGAGTACGTGTCTCCCATCCTACTTGCCGCCCCAGACTCCGCGCTGCTGTTGCTGACTCGAACCTTTGCAGTGACTCTGTGCGCAGCGTCTGGAATGACTGGATCGATCGCCTGGTCTCCAACTATTCCATGTAAGCCTGCCTCTCTCCTGGCGGACCTAACCCCTTGCCCTTCAAGAACTGACACGGCTGGGATGCAGTGATGGCCTGCGAATCGACAGCGCAAAACACGTCGAGACGTCCTTCTGGTCGGGATTCTCGTCAGCGGCAGGTGTCTACCTGCTGGGCGAAGTCTTCAACGGCGATCCGTACTACGTGGCGCCTTACCAGCAGTATATGGACGGCGTCACGGATTATCCGAGGTCAGTCATCCCCCTTCTGCTTAGACCTTGCCCGAGTTTCTGACTCTCTCTTCCGGACAAAGCTACTACTGGATTACTCGCGCTTTTCAATCGTCAAGCGGCAGCATCAGCGACCTTGTTTCCGGCCTTGCCACGCTGCAAGGTGCTACTCGGGATCTCAGCTTGTATGGCTCGTTTCTGGAGAACCACGACGTTGAGCGGTTTCCGTCGTTGACGCAGGATATGGTGAGTGCTACACAGTAGCAGACGGACGCCCCCGTCATTGATTTCTTCAACTCGGCAGTGCTGACTAGAGGTTTCTCGTGACAGGCCCTGGCGAAGAATGTGAGCTCACCCAGGAGATGCCACCTAGCGACTCGATGGACCACTGACTCTGTCTAGGCAATTGCTTTCGTGATGCTCAAAGACGGTGCGTGTTCCTCCCCTGGTCCGCCCCTCCTGAGAATTACATGCACTGAACCCCCCGAATAGGCATACCCATCATATACCAGGGTCAAGAGCAGCATTACGCCGGCGGAGCCACGCCCAAGAACCGGGAGGCGCTGTGGTCCTCGGGCTACTCGACAAGTTCGGAGCTGTACACGTGGATCACCAAGCTCAACCAGATCCGGACCCGAGCCATTGCCCAAGACAGCGGTTACCCGTCGTACAAGAGCCAAACTGTCTACTCGGACAGCCACAGCATCGCCATACGCAAGGGAAACACGGGGTCTCAGATGGTGGCCGTCTTCACCAACGTTGGCTCCTCCTCGTCCGCCACGGTCAGTCTGACCTCGTCCGGGACCGGCTTCAGCGCGAACCAGGGGCTCGTCGATGTGATGAGCTGCACGGCATACACGACGGACTCGAGCGGCCATCTCACCGTGACTCTCTCCGGCGGAGTCCCGAGGGTGCTGTATCCTGCTGCTAAGCTCTCTGGCAGCGGCATCTGCCCTGGCCTGACGGGCACAGCCACGACTTCAACTCCGACTGCTGCGCCAACCTCCGGTACGTCGCCTTCCCAGTAACTTCGAGAGCCATAGTTGGAAACTCACAATAGTGAAGGCAATTCCGCTTGCACGCTCACAGCCGTGAACATCACCTTCAACGAAGTCGTGACTACCTCCTGGGGAGACGCGGTCAAGGTGTAAGTACCAGGGATCCAGCCCAGAGAACCTTATCACTTGAGGGATATGACACTGACCAAAGCGCGTTCTTGTCGTGCAGGACCGGCAATGTCGCGGCTCTCGGCAACTGGAACGTCAGCCAAGCCGTCAACCTTGGCGCATCACAGTATACGTCTACCAACCCCCTTTGGTCTGGCAGCGCTCGACTCGCGCCTGGGACGGCGGTCCAGTACAAGTTTGTCAAGATCAGCAGCTCCGGGACGGTGACGTGGGAGTCTGATCCGAACCGGGTCTATACTGTCCCCTGCGCGGCCGCAACCGTCAGCAACAGCTGGAGATGATGGTGATAGGTGTGCCATCGCCGCAGGAAGGCGAGTGTGAGGAGCAGAGCAAGGTCTGGCTTCAGCATCGGCATGTGGCCGCCAGGTGATGGAAAAAGGGGTATCTCATTCATCGTACACATTTTGCCTCTATCAGTGTATATAAAGTTTACATGCGAAAAGAAAACGCAGCGGCGTCATTTCGTCAACGAGATGACGCGAAAAAAAAAAAAAAAAAAAAAAAAAAAAGGACGAATATCCCCCAACCCCCGTGAAGCCTAGAGGTTGAAAGCCTTCTTGGCCCTGGTCCAGTAGGCCATGCGCTCCGAATTCGTCCCGTCGACACCGATGCACTGGTTGTAGGCCGCCCAGCCGGCATCCGTGCCCGTCTTGAGCGACGTCCGCACATCGGCAGTGCACTTGGTGGTCAGGAACCAGGCGGCCGAGCCAAAGTTGTACTCGTCGGGCGTGACCAGGGCGAGGACCTCAACCGGCGACTTGCCGGCCACCTTGTCTGCGCCGAACAGGTCGGTGGCGTATTGGGAGACGAACTGTGCATCAAGATTAGTAACCTTGGCCACCATACCAGACAGAGACAGGAGAAGGGGGAGGCTTACATTCGGCATCATCATGTTCGCCGTGCCCTGACCAGGCCTGCCGGGGTAGATGTTGTGCTTGGCCTTCATCTCAGCGCTCTCGAGGCCCATGAGGGCGATGGTGGCGGCACACTCGCCGGTGCTCAGCTGGGAGCAGGCCTTGGAGATGAAGGGCGCCGCCTGCTGGGCGGTGCGGCACTCGTCGGGGAACTGGGCGCCCGAGCACGAGCTGGACGAGGGCATGATGGCTAGGATGGCCGCCGCCATGTCCACACCGGAGCCCGAGCCGGAGCCGGAACCGGAGCCGGTCCCCGTGGTGGCGCTAGCAGCGGGGGCTGTTGCTGTTGCTGTCGGCGAGGGGGCTTGCCGGCAACCCAGGGGCTTGGCCGTGGCCAGGGCGCCGAAGAGGAGAGCCGAGAGGTATTGAGCACGCATTTTGTTTGTGTGTGCCTGGGGAAAGATTGTGGTTGAAGTAGAACAAGTAAGCGGCCAAGGTCAACCTGGCAGTGAAGTGAATGGAATCGAACCGGTGGGAGGGATTGGAAGGAGTGTGAGAGGACCGTTCAACCAGGAAGCCGGCCGAGTTAATAAATGCACACACAGTTGGCGATGGCACAAAGAACAAGAAGACGTGTCATGAGATGGGACAGCAGGTGGTACAAGCACAATATATAAGAGGGCAGCAATGTGATGCCCAGTTTGCCCACAACACCACCAAGGCACCAACGGCAACCCGGCAAACCAACGAACGAGCCCCTGAACAAAGGATTCAACGGTTCCATCCCAGGCCCTCCATCCTCGGCGCCAAACCAACTTGACCCGTTTCGAGGCAAACTGCCGCCAAGGCGCGGATTGGCCAACGCAGGTTGCCTCGTGGGGTGGAGCTGAAAGTCCTGCTGGATGAAGCTTGCAGTTTTTCTCCCCCTGCAGCACCGTTTTGGTGTTTCAGGAAACACGCCAGCTGACTGGTCGCCCCTTTTTGATCGGCAGGGCGCCGGCCATTCAGCGGCCCGAACCAGCGGCCCACCGGGGCACTCTGCGGCGGGAGCTCAAGGGCAGGCTTGAAAGGACCCGTTGCATTCCTGTGAGAAACCCACACGGGAGGCCAACCAGATCATCTGCCCCCTGATCCTTCCAATTCCGTCGATGTCGGGCTCGAGTCGGGCCACTTCGTAAACCCAAACCCATGTCGTCCGAAGGGACTTTGGTGGCCAAGCTTCCGGGGAACCGCGGGAGTGGCACGGCACCCCAGAGCCAAGCATCTTCACTGGCAGCCACAAGCCAACGTGGACGGTGTTTCCCTTCGAAACGAAACAACCCGAGAGAACTGTCCAGCGCATAAGGCTCGGTGTGACTGAAACTGGGACAACCCAACCTGTACAACATATTGCCACCCCAACAGGCGCGCATTTTCATTACAAATTTGTAAGGATACACACAAATGGCCTCAACAGAGCACTTCCAACAAATACCCCTGCTCATCCGCAAACACACAGGCCACGAAAATGGCCGCAATCGTACCAGCACACCCCATCAAGCGGCCGGAAACCGGGGATCATACTCTTCATAGTAGGCCGGGTCAGCCCGCCGGTGGTCAACCGGCCGGCCCTCTGGCACCACACTGCCTCGGCCGCCCTGACGGGCCAGACTCGAACCCGATCGGGAAACAGGGGCATATCCATACCCCGGTTCAAGAGCAGGCTCAGGACCGGCATCGTATTTGTGGCGCATCACCGTCCTGCGGTCCTCGTACATGTACCGCGGCGGGTCTGGCTCATGGTGCCGCACCGGCCGGCGGATGTAGTATTCGCCGCTCTCGTCAATGACGTGCACAATCTCGTAGGCTTCGACCGGCGCCCGCGACGGACCCCTCGTGTCGTCGTGATATCGCCGGTATCCCGCTTCGGGCGGCACCGTGTCGCAACCTCGAACTTCCGGCCGGGAAGCGGCGTAACTGAGGCGCTCATCCTCCGCACGCCGCGGCACTGGTTCGATGGAGTCGGGGTGGGCTGGAGAGAAACCATACCCTTGTTCGCGCCTCTCAGTCGTCTCCGGTCGGGAAGGATACACGGCGTCGACTTGCCGCTCACCTGGGCTCCGCCTCCAGCCTCTGCTCTCTGGGACAGGAGGAGACCACGCCCGACGTCCTGCGTCGTCGGCTCGAGTGTAGGTTTCATAACCAGCCCGGAAAGCCGGGGAAGCTGCAGACTCGCGATGGGAACTGTACGCTGCGGTACCTTGCGCCCCTGGCTGGCCTTGGAATTGAGCAAAATGCCTCTGCTCAAGATGCGACTCCAACGCCGCCAAGAGGTTAGACTCCTGCTCTCCGTTGGCCGATTGGGGCGTGCCGTTCTTCCCGACCTGTTGCGGCGTCTGAGTGCTTGGCTGTGTTGGTGCTCGGCCCTGACCGACAGGTCCCGTTTCATGCCACTCGGGTCTGGCAAGTGACGGGTGTATGGACGGGGTATCGTTCTGGTTGCTAGCACGCATGTCCTTCGCATTCTTGCCTCTATCATCCGTTCTTGGCATCTTTCCGGATGCCCGGTCGGCTGAGCCATCCGCGCCCTGCGCCTTCTCGCGTCTGTTCTTGCCAGCCGCCTTCTTGTGATACCGGTCGCCGTTCTGCGCGCCGTATGGTTGCGGACCCTGTTGTGAAGATGAATGCCCAACCCCATCTCCATCAGCTGGAAGCCCATTTCCTGAACGCTGCCCTGATGTTGTGCTGTGAGATGACTGGACCGCAGTACCGGAGCCAGCATAAGGCGCCGCAAATGCGGCCGGGAAGGCCGCCGAGAGCAGCGCTTTCTGAGGGTCGCTGGCTGACCGAGCGAGGCTTGGGAGACGCTCAAGATCCGTCACCAAGACCATGTCGACAGTCCAGTCTAGAGGCGCAGACGCCGGTTGCTCCCTCTGCATGGGATCAATGTGCTTGGACTGGAAGTGGTTGGCCAGCTGTGGAAGCGAAAAGTTCTTCCTTTCTTGCTCCACTGAAGCCGCGTTCCCCAGGCCCAGATGGCACGCCTTGCAGACCAGGCCGTTGACGTTTCTGACGGGGCGCATTTCCTTGTTGTTGGACAAGCCGTCAATGAACATGGACAAGGGCGGCGTCTCGTAGAACCGAGATTGGAATCTCTTGACCAGGTGGTGGATTGTCACAAAGACCCTCACGCTCCCGGGAAGATCTCGAATGTCGCCCAGTGCCCGCCAGACCTCGCGCGAGTTACGGGCAATATCCTCGACCTTGGTCTGGTAAAGATCTCGATGGGCGGGGAGCTGGGGTGGAGCAAAGGGACCGCCGGGACTGTTCGCCTGGTACGGTCCATAGTGATGATAATCGAACTGCCCGCCCGGAGGCGCCATTTCTGCGGCTGAACCGGGGTACGGCATGGCTGGAGGTTGATACGCCGGATAAGGTGCGGAATAAGGTGTGGGCGGGGCGGCATACGGCGGTTGAGGCTGGTAACCGGTCGGCGGTGCGAAAGGAGGAGCGCCCGGTTGCGCTGGGTAAGGAGGATACGGCACTGGGGGCGGCTGCTGCTGATACGGGTCGCTGTACGCTGGCGGAGTGTACCCGAACCCTAGGGGAGGCGGGTATGTGGGCGGTAGAGGCGAGGGCGCCGTGGCCGCAGGCGGATAGCTGTAGCTGGCCGGGAAAGGCGGCACTCCGTGGCCGGGAAGCCCGCCTGGGGCGGGCGGGTAAACGGGGGCCTTGACAGGTCGGGGTGCTGCGCTGAAGGGCGGATGCTCCGGCCATTCGGCCCTCCAGTGCACGACAATGCCCCCCAAGCTGAGGGCGCTCGTATGCTTCGCGGCGTAATGTTGGATGACACCCTCGAGGCCGAACGTCTTGAAGTTTCCCTCGCAGCCGTTGCAATAGAACAATTCCTTGCGCAATGGCTCCGTTTTTGGTTTGATCTTGGTGTCAAAGATCCACTTCATGTTCTCCAGAGTCAGCTTGAGTGTGAAAGGACCTTCGGGAGGGTCGACTGGGGTCGGCTTGCCGGCCGCCCTCGCAGCGGCCAACTCCTTTGCGACTTCAGCATAGAATCGCTTCCGAATGTAGAGCAGAGACTCGACTGCGAACCGCGAGCAGTTTTCTTTCGTGATCTTTCTGCCCTTGCCCCAGACATCACCGACTGCTTCATCTGCGTAGCCGGCGATCTTTGCGCGAAGCGGGGCTTGCACTTCTTCCCAATTCTTGTCGATGCGGTCACGAGCCTCCTTTTCGGCAGCCAGAGTAGTCTCGAGATGATGCTCGCCCTGGAGCTCTTGTTTGATATCGGACACGGCGCTGCGCTCGCCCTGCACGATCTTTTCGGCATCGATTCGCTGCGTCAGTAGCCGCGGCTTCAGACGTTCCCAGGCATCGTCATCCAGTGGGGCAGCGATGTGCGTGGCGGCTTCGAACGCAGGGATGTGACGAAGGGCCTCGCTTGTCAAGGGGGGATCCAGGAGCGCAGCCCGCCGCTCAATCTCTGCCTTTCTGGCCGCCTTGAGCGCCGCGGCCTCCTCGGCAGTCCGCTCATGGCGCCCTGAGACCGTCAACGAGTTGAGAGCTCCGTTGATGGGCGGCTTTTGAGGCAGGAAAACTGGAATCTTTCTCTGATATCCCGGGTAAAGCAGTGAGCACATCCTCAGGACACCGCCAGAAGACTCCCACTTTTCCCACTTCGCGGCCTCGTGGCGCAAGTCGCTGCCGCGACCAGGGATTCCCTTGAGCCATTCGCTCACTGTCCCCTGCCCCATGTCTTTGACCTGGAGAAACTCGGCCTGAAGGGCTTCCACATCTGATTTCGGGAAGAGCTTGGTAACCTGAAGATCGGGCGGCAGCTGACCCTGTTCGACGGCAGTAGCCGAGAAAACATCACATTCCGGTGTGACAAAGACGAAGGGAAGGGCGGGTATAATGGCGGAAGGGATAGACGGCGAGATCAAGAGATCGACTTCCTATCAAAGGGTCTTAGTCGGCGTCGTCGCTGTCACCCAACCATAGAACCACGTACCTTGTCAGACGTCTTCAGGAGACAAGCGGCGCACAAGCGGCGACCAAAAGCCCAGACAATGGCGACACCCTCCGTCCCCGGGCCAGGATGGCGTGGGTTGAAAGATGAAGCCTGAGCTTGAGCATGCTGCCTGCCACATTCCTCGCACCGGGTAGAGCATGCTAGCCGCCACATGTCGAGCTCGGTTTTGGCCCGCAGGGGGGTAGGCATCTGTGGCCAAAAGAGCCGCCGTGAAGCTTGCCAGATGGCATTGGGCGCCATGGGCGCGAGGGCACCCTGCCGGCCAGAAGGGGCTTCGTGCCTGTGAAAGGGAGAGGTAGGGTCCAGATAGGAGTTGAACAGCTTGTTGACAGCCAACAAGGTGTCCAATGACCTGGGCGGGCAGAAGGTGAAGACATGGTGCCAGATCTCTGGGGGCAACAGAGACTTGTCCAAGCTTGCCGGGCGGCTCGATGTTTGCCCTGGCCGAGCGTCCGCACCTTGATGTTCCTCGGCCAGCTTGATCTTCTTGACGCCGGGGGCAGCAGTGGACTCAGAGAGGCTGGAATCGATGCTATCGCCGGGTGATTTGCGCTTCCTCCCAGGGACGGTCGGGTCATTCGATGCTGTGGGCTCATTGACATGGGGGTCAGTTGCCGTGGAGTGCCCGTTGTCGACCACTGTCTGTGATGCTGCTCGACTGCTGCCATCGCTTTGCTCTGTCATCGCTGCATGGTCTCGCCCTGGAACAGCAGCCTGTGCCTCTCCATCCTCGCCGTTGCTCAAGCCCGCGCCTGTGGCCATTACCGCATAGGGGTCCCTGGTAGGACAACTTTGAATCGAAGAACAGGAGAAAGTGACCTTGAAGGGGGTTGCTGCACCAGCCTACTGGACGCAGCAGTTGCCTCGCCCTTTGTACAGATACAAGAAGAGGAGGGTGTGGAATAACACTTGTCAAGGGAAGGGCAAGGAAAAAAGGGTGAAGAGAGCAACGACTTGAAATGAAGCCGTTGTCCGTGGAGAGCTCCTATCTGCGGGTATAGGAGCGGAAACAAAAGCTGGACTGGTGTCTCGTGCCAATGCCGACAGTACACGAAAGGAAGTTCTATGTGCTTGTTGATGCGTGCCGTCTTGGATGCGGCATCTTTGGGGAGTCTCGCTATACCGGGAGCTGGATGAGGTGACGATAAGGCCGCAAAGGTGCAGAAACGGGATCAGGGGTTCATCAATGGCGCGCAGCGGACAGCGCGTAATTGTGTGCAGTTGATGCCGAGAAAGCGACGAGGCGGGTCGCAAGAACGCGTTGGCGAGGAGGAATCGAGAATTGGAAATGGAGTTCACCTTCATTTTTCTGAATTGGGACCTGTGGAGCATGCCAAGCAAGCCAAAGCCGCGGGGGTGGGGCAAGGAATGCCGCCGGATTAACTCGAGGATTACTCCGTCTAAGTGCTAAAGACGATCAGACATCCATCGATATGGGCACTCCCCACTAGGGTGTCGGAATTCAAAGGTGGCCTTCGAATTTCCGAAATGGGATTGGGGCCTTGGAAACGCGAAATTTTCACGTTTCCGCTAACCGTTGACGGAAGGCGGTCGGTCTTCGGGTTAGGGTTATATATAGTCTTTTTTTTCTACCACTCCCGCCAAGCCTTAGCATCTTAGCTAACATCGACCTAGATGAAATACGCTAAGGGGGTTAAGAACTTACAAATCCACTAAATCCACCAAATCTACTATATCCACTATATCCACCAAGTCCACCACACTATAATACTACGCATTACCTTATTCGAATAGCTTTAAGATATTAACGCCAACCCCTGTTGCTATTACTATTAGTAAATTCCCCTCTAAGAAGGTTAAGATAGAGTTCGATATTATCGCGAATCCCCGCTACAATAAGCCGAGGTTAGTCTACAAATAGTATAGCTAGGAAGCTATATAGAACGTTAGCTACAACTACGATTACCTTGTTATCTATAACTCGTTTAAACGGCACTTTGCTAATGTCTCTATACCCTAGTAGACCTAGATTACAAGCTATATTTCCGTTTATTTAGGCCCTTCTAATATCCTTAAAGATACAACGCTTTAGGCTATTAGAGCTACTTTTATAAGTGGAATACCTATACGAATCTAGGAAATAGAAGAGGTAAAGTAGCTCGCTAATACCTTAAACCTTAAGTAGCAGCCGCTAGGAAAGGATATTATATTAAGCTAGCTACGTTATATATAATTTATACTAACGTTATAGAGTAGGTAAATATACCTTTATAGTTCCTTAATATCTACTATACTAATAAATAACAAGGTTATATAGATTGTTTAGAACGTACATTTTATTAACCTTATTATCGATAGGTTGGATAATATTTCAAGTAACTAGCTAGTTAATATCTCCTTCTATATCCCTAACGTCGCTATATTTTACTAGCGGTTAGTCGACACTAGCGTAGAAAACTATATAGCAACTAACCTAGTTAAGCTAGTTAAGCTAGTTATTTATAACCTTATTAGCGACGACAATTCTAAAATCAACGGCTTTATTACTAATATAAATACAACGATATACAAGTTCTATTGCAAGATATAGAAGAGACCTAAGTTTATCTACGTCTTCTATATACTCTATAATTCCTATAGCCTCTAACTATTTGTTAAGGATATTAGGCTTATTTAGCTATTTAAGAACATCTTTACCTAAGTCGCTAACTTATCGTTCTTACCTTCTTTAAAAAGTCGAAGCTTTACCTTGCCCGCCTCTATATATACTAGAAGGATCTCTTTAACAAATTACGTAGGTTTATTAGCCTAGTCATTACGCGTTAGGGCATCTAGCTAGGTATATTACTTTTAGTTAAGAACAATCTTCTAGCACTTTAAGCCTAAGCGAATAATCCTTTTACAATTTAAGAGGCCTAGGTAACAAGGTAATAAGTAGACAATAGAGAAGATAGCTCGTAACTCTAGAAAATAACTTAATAGATTTACGCACTAGTATTCTAGAGTAGTGTTAATACTCTTAGAACTATCCTTAACCCCATCTATAAAGTTCAATATATATTAGAGTCCGATAGGATATATATAGGCTATACATTTAAGAGCTAGAAGTCGGTATAGGCTGCTTAGGTATTTACGCATACTAACGGCAACTAGGCTGTCGACTGGGCTTAACTCTTCAATCTTTTAGAGGCTCGTATAGCTAAGTAGACCCTCGAGATCCATTACGCTACCTAGGTATTAGATCCTTCTATATAACTAGAGAAGCTCTCTTATATAGAGATAACACGCGCTAAGGCCTTCCTTAAGAAAAACTATGCTATAGAGGCCTAGCTAGCCGTCCTAAAGTCCTTCTACAATTTCCGGGCGCGTAAAGGCGAGCTCTTCGGCGTAGGGTAAGCTAGCTTACTCTATAACGACGGCTTAAAGGCTAGAGATACGTAGATTTCTTATAACAATAGGAAGGATATACTTCTCGCTACTATTGTAAAGAGAGTATTTTCTACTTTTGCTAATAGCGTTCTAGTTAAATGGTCCTTTTCTACTACTAACTTTATATATAATAAGGTATATAACTAACTATTACTAAGCTACATCGATATAGCTATATTTATATATATTAATAGCTAAGTACTTCGCTATATTAAATAGGGTTAAAGTTAGCTAAATATATAGAGCTAGATAGTCTATAGCGACTATTAGAATACAATTCCTATTAAAGAAGTAATCGAATTAAAGGATAAGTACTAGGCTTAGATTAACTTCGAAGATCTAGAAGCGGCCTAGCTTATAGAGAATTAGGATAGGGGTAAGGGCTTAGATGCCGCCCTAGACAATATCCTAGACATTTAAGTCCTAGGTTACTAGTAAATTTAGTATGTTTTTGGATATCTTGGCCTGCGATTCCCCCTGTTTAGTCGGCTAGCCCTAATACGCTCTTACTAAGCCTATTTCAAATGAAAAACTAGGTGCCCTTGAATTTCAGAGCCAATTCGAGGGCTTGAAATTCGGAAATTTCATTTTTCATTCCGACACGCTACTCCCCACACTGCTGTAAAGCACCGCCTGCTTAACAAGACATACAAATAGATAATGAGATAGAGATTCTTTTACATGATCATGACAGAAGGGACCCTTCGGCGTGGCTGCTATGTACAGAGATATATCGAAAAGAGGGCGAGAGAACTCTTGTCTGAGTGCTGCGCATCACGAACTCCAACTCATATCTTCCCCCATGCCTAGCCATGTGTTCGTCATGTTATACAAGGGTGGCGCCAGCCCTGGCTGGCACGCGCTATAGGCGTCTATACGACCTCGCCAATAATCTTGGCCGCCTCGCGGTATGTCTGGAGCAGCTTCTCGCACTTTTCGCGCTCCTTCTTGACTGCATCGTCCTCGTAAAGCAGCTCTTCAAACAGCGACTCCTTGTACAGCTCGCTGACCAGCCGGTTCTGGACAACGTCCTTGCAGTGGTTGACCAGCAGGTGCATGATGGCCTTGGGCACCTGGTCCGCAATGCTCTCCCGGACAATATTGAAGTAGGAGCTGATCAGCGCCCGGATCAGCTCCGTCTCCATGGCCTCCCGGTCCGTCATGGCAGGCTCGCTGTTGGCCTGTTGGGGAACACAGTCAGTCAGCCTCGGGCTTCTACGCGAATAGGCGGCAACGCAACAGGGCGCAGTAAAACTTACCAACTCAGTTCCCTTGGACCCGGTAAAGTCCAGGCTATCGTCAGCCCGAATAGGCTGGATCGGCGACCGCAGCGCCTTCTCTTCCGGCCGCCTGATGCTCTGACTAAAAGTCGGCTCGACCGACTGGCTGACGTGGCGGCCGATGCTTGCATTCGGCAGCGGGCCTCCCGGCACAATGGCCCCATCTTTGCCGAAGAAGTAGTTCAAGAACGAGTCCTTAGCGTTGGCCACAGACTGCCCGTTGAACCGGGAAGGAGACGAGGACCGCCCGTTGAGAGCAGCAGCGATGCCGCCCGCCGTGTCGCGCACCGCAGGCGAGAGACTGCGCGAGCCCTTTGCGGGGGCTTTCCGCACCGCAATCGAATCTGTCTTGTCGGCGGCCGCGGCATTGTCCTCGTCCTCGTCAGCCGGCGTGTCTGTGCCATTGGCACCCAGCTCCTTCATCCGCCGCCGCTCTCGCCGCTCCCGCTCCTCTTGGATAAGGCGCTTTCTTTCCCGCTCCTGCTTGTTGCTGACGACGTGGCTCATGGCAGCAGCGGCGCCGAGGAAGTTGGGATGGTTCGTGTTGATGTAGGCCCGCTGAATCGAAATAAGCGACTCGACATACGCCGACGCGGGCCCGAGGCGCTCTCGGAGGAGGTCCGAAACAACCTCAATGAGCTTGGCTTGCAGCCTGGGGAACCGCGAGAGCTCCGTCGAGCCACAGGTGTGGCAGATCTTGATCAGCTCCTCGTACACCAACTCGACGCATCGCTGGCTCGGAACCTCGAGGAGCTTGATCTGGGGCTTGACGAGCAGGTCGAACGCCATCTCGGGCACGAACAGACTCGGCCGAGGCCCTGTAGAATTGCGGATAGCGGTGCGGATGTCAAGCGCAGACAGGTTCGAGGTGGGGTCAATCGATTCTAGCGAGCTTCCAAAGACCGAGTTGAAGATATAGTAGATGCGCGCGCCGCCGCAGAGCTCTTTTGTCGAGATCTCGGTCGAGGTGCCGTCGATGGACGAGATGAAGGACGTCGCGAAGCGTGTCATAAGCTGCAGGATAAGCGACCCGCGGTGCTCCTTGCCGCTGAAATGCATGTCCCCATAGCTGGCGAGCTCCTGCTGGGTTTGGCCCATGAGCGTGTTCAGCCGAGCCTTGATATCGGGGAGACGGTCCCGAATGTGAGCCATCAGGGTGGTGTTGAGCGTCTTGGCCAGGAACTGGGTGCCGCAGCGAGTCGCGATGTTCCTGTAGGCGGGGTGATGCCTGAAAAACTCGGCTTCGGACTTGAGGGCATCCTCCATGGGCTTGTTTCCTTGGATGTCTTGCTGCGACCTGTTCACCACTCCAATCCAGCCCAGCTTCAGAGGGTAAACGCGGCCAGATAGAATGTCCAGCGCGTTGGTGCCGTGGTCCATCAGGTCGACTTTGGTGAGCACGCCGATTGTCCTGCGCCCCAGGGGGTCGACATGCCGGGCGAGCTTCAGGGCTTCCGAGTTGACAATGTCAACGTTCGCTGGTGATACGGCCAGGATGATACTGTTGGGCTTGGCGATGTACTCGGATATCAAGTTGCGCGTCTGCTTCTCAATGTCTGTCGGCTGGTCCCCAATGGGCACCTGAAGCACACTGGTTAGACCCGATGATACCAAGTGATAAGGCAGGCTCAGGGGCTGACCTTTGTGAGACCCGGCAGATCGACCAAAGTGAGGTTCAAGACGTGTGGGGAAAAGATCTTGAGGTTGATGGGCTGGCGGTTGATCCCCTTGTTGGTTCCGGCGACTCTCGCCGTCTCGTTCTCGATCTCGCGCTTCACATCGCCAAAGTCGTTGAACCGCCGGTTGGGGATGTGGTGGAACTCGGCCCACTCGTTCCGAAGGGCCTGAGTAGGGTTTCGGTAGCCAGCGTTGACTTCATCTTCGGCCTCGTCGCTCGGGACGTTGATGAGCTGCAGGATGAGGGGCCTCCGGGTAACGATGCCGCTGCCACGAGGAAGGAAATCTCGGCCGACAATGTTCTCGAGGACCGACGACTTTCCCGCAGATTGGGACCCAACGACGACCTAGAAAGCGCAAACGTGGTCAGGAAGGCCAAGTCAACAAACAACGAGGGGCATGGGAAGCCGAGGCCGAGAGCCTACAATCTGCGGGAGATCTAGCGAGTCATTGCCGATGGTGTTGAAGACGAGATCCTGCAACTTGTTGACCGTCGCCAGCAGGTCGTCGCCAAGCGCAGCCATGGCAGCGGTGGTGCAATGCGCAATGGGCTAAACAGCGTCGATGGCAAAGGGAGGTGCGCCGAGGACTGCCAACAATGAATCCGACGGCGCTGGTTTCTGTTCTCGAGCGCAACGGCGATGGGGCGTGGAGCAGGCCGGCTGGTGGGCGAAAAAAGGTGCAGCCTTCGACTGAGGGTGGCTGTCGACCAAGACTGACAGGATAACGGCACGTCTCGTGCGTGGATGGGGTGGTGGATTTGGGCACTGGAAGCTCGACAAAACTTGAGTTTCTGGATCAAACTTGGCGGGTACCTATGGAGTCGCGGATGCACGGACGCGCTGGCCCATCGATCCATCCGGGCAATTTCGAGGCTTCATGCAACCTGGAAGACTGCACTGCCAAGAGCGCGTCAGAGGCGGCCCCTCAAATGGAGCTAGCACAAGACAGGAAAGGCGCAACTTTTGGCTGCACTGTCCGGCTAGGTAACGTTAGCGCACCTGAGTGAACTGTGCCGGATGCAATCGGCCGACGGAAATGGCAACAGAGAACATTGAACGAACACTTGCCAAATCTCGAATCACACCAATTTCTCAATCTATACCTATCTCTCTGTCTGCCTAGCACTGTTCAACGCCATTTCCGTTCTCATTCCAGTCTACCTCAGGTCAGACAATTTCCAGCTCACGCTTGAATCGTAATCACAACTTGAAAGTTCCGGCACATCTTCGTCCTTGTATCGACTTCACTGAACGTCCTTCCCAGCCAGCTTTGAGATGAGTACATTTGGGAGTCCAGGACCGCTGCCGTCTACAAAACCCGTCCCGTGAGTCTTGCATCCAGGTCGTTGAGACTCTACAACTCTCGGTTGACCAGCCGCTGTTCCAGACCACAGAGGGGCAGCTTTCCCCTGGACCACGATGGCAAGCGTCCCACCCTCCAAATGAGTCAACTCTGTACTCATGCGCAGACGCAGGCGAGTGCAAGAATGTAATGATGTCGTACCTGAGCTGCATCAAGAAGGTCAAAGGCGTCAACGAAGATGAGTGCCGGATGTTGGCCAAGTCGTACCTGACTTGCAGGATGGACCGGTGGGTGATTCAAGCGGCACATCAGGTTATTGTTGTGCCTGCACCCTTACTGACATTGTATCCTCAGCAACCTTATGGCAAGGGACGACTTCAAGAACTTGGGGTTCAAGGAAGAAACACCGGCAAAGCAGGGCGATGGCGGCGAAACCGGTGTCAAAGGAGAGCTGCGCTGGTGATTTCGGCCGGCCTTGGAGGTGCCTGGGGTTATGCGGGGGTTCCAGCACCGCGCGCACTGAGATATTTCTCCAAACCCATCAACCAACTCGCCAGTGCCGGCATGAAACCCAGCACCAGGCGCAGTGCTTTCGGAGAAGCGACAGTCTCGAGAGAGATCCAGAGGCGACCACAACGGAGCACAGTCAGTGTTAGATCAAAAGTTCGTCAATTCCTCTGAGTAAATAAAGTACCTCGTCAAGCGGTGCTGACTCTGGCTTAAATGCAAGGAAAAGGATGATTGCTTAAAGCTCTGGTATTTTTGGGGTATAATGTCTGGCCAGGCTACTTCGTTATCGCTGCCTTGGATAGGCTGGTTTTGAAACAAGCCCGCCAGCCACGGGGGGCAACACTTAGGCGGCCCGGGCCTGGTTCCCTTTCAAACCCGCTTAACCACGGTCATAGCACGCAGATAGGCGCTGAATCGTCCTGGACGTTGTGTTGCCGCTGAAAGCTCGACTGTGCCGGAAACCTGGTTGCCCTCCGCCTCGGGCTTGTCGTCCAAGCCCAGCAGCTCCAACTGCTGCAATTTCCAGCTTCGCAAGAACCATACTAGAGGCATTATTAGGCACAGGTCGTGTAAGTGAGGTAGGGGAGCGATGGGACCATACTGGACAAGAATGAAGCAATATACATGGTTCCTGTGAAGGCCTGGACGTTGAGGTATGCGGTGATCCCTGACGTCCTCAGGCTCAGGGCGATCACTTCGGCGCTAGGTTGGAGGTCAGCAATCCGCAAATGTAGGTAATAGCTGGGTGGAAAGACTGGACACCCGGAAACGTACAAGGTTGCTGGCAGAACCAAAACAAGCCAGTATATCGACAACGCTGGTGTAAACGGTTAGTCTCTTTGCCGAGCAAGACCCCAGTCGTCAGATAGATGTCCATACCAGAAGGCAGCAGCTGCAAGCCGACCACTTCAGCTCCCACTGGGGCAACACATGGCCAAATGATGCCCGCAAACCCGCCAAAGAGGGCGTATACAATGAGCCCTGGGTAGTGAGCGCCGGCAAATATCCATAGGAAGTAGGCGGCCAAGCCAGCAATCAGGGTGCCAATGGCGGCCACGTTAATCCTCCCAAACCGATCGCTGGCTAGGCCAATGAGCGGTCTTCCGACGCCCTGCGACACTGGAGTTCACAGCAAGTCAGCAGGATGCACGCGAGGGGTGGGTTTGTGGGTTTTTGGTGGCCTTACAGTTGAAGATGGCTGCCGCAAGCGACCCCTGACTCGCCGAGAAGCCCACCGACTGGGCGTAGTCGGTAATGGAAAAGACAACAATGACATATCCCAGGAGACTGAAGAAGCCCCATCCAATAAACAGCCAAAACTGGAAGTGCTTGAACAGATCTTTGTGAAACGGGATATGGACGGCGCCCACAGCCTTGTTACGGTCACGCAACACTAGACTGCAGGCCCCGTTTACCACAAAGGCCAGGATCGCCAGGATCCGGAATGCCCAAGCCAGGCCGAGGTTTGTGATCATGGCATTGGTCGCGAGCGAGTATGTGAGGCCACCAAAGCCGGAGCCACACGTGGCGACCGAGTTTGCGAAGGAACGGCGTTTGGTAAACCACTGGGGCACCACGCCAACGGTGGAAGTGAAGCAGAAACCTAGTCCCAGGCCAAAGCAAAGGCCCTGACTGAGGAGAAGGTGCCAGATGTGGGTGGAAAACGAAGCCCCGATGAAGGAAATGCTGAGAAGGAGGTTACCTCTGAGTTAGCACGCCAACACGTCAATTTTGTCCTCTTGTCAGGGGATCAACTCACGCTTCAAGGACAACACCAACTCGCAAACTGAAGGCCGTCCCAAACCGGCCGATGCTCCAAGTGGCGATGGGTGATACCAATAAAGCTGTCCCGCCGACTGTTAGGGCAGATGGCCTGGCAGAGGAAAGGATGGGAACACACATATTGATATGGAAAGACCGCCGATAAAGGCAAAGCCAAGCGGAGAGGCGCCCTCGATGGTGCCAGACCGCAAATAGTAGGCCAGGAAGACGGCATACGACGAGTTCAGGCCCCAAGTGTGGGCGTTGACGAGCAGGACTGAGAAGACGACCACCCTGATCCATATGTTAGCCCAGGTAAGAAAAAGTGTTTGCTAGGTAACCAGGTAGTAGGTTGGACAGGAGTTCTGCCCAAGAGCACACTTACCAACCATAACCCCCCTCCTTGAACTCGGCCTCTCCTGGGGAGTCGGTTTGTACCTGACTGTCATCCGTCTCGGGACATTTCTCGTCTGCGAGAAGCACAGGCCCATCTTCCTTTGGAGGCACCAACACATGCGATGCCGGTTCAGGGGTGGAGAGACCCGGCCGGTCAGGGGCCGTTGTGTGCGAAGTCATTGACCCCCTTGTGCTGGTAGGGCCAGCAGGACGGAATGGACTTAAGGGGCAACGGGCAGGAGAGAAGCTTGGCCCAAGTCAAGACCAATGCTGTCTTCCCGAGCGGCGGGACAGAACGCAAAGCAGGCTGAAGTTTATGAGGTGGTGTGGTATGTACGGGCACACCCAGAATTCAAGAACCGCCACTCCAAACAAGGCTCCGCCGAAGAGCCGCAGAGACTGGCTCTTATTATGAAAGAACCGCCTCCTTCCAAGAGAACGCTACCACAGTAGCTCGGAGATATTTGCTAGAAAACCCGGGATTTCGGAGCAGTAACACCCTGCTTCTCCCCACCCACAGAAGCCCCAGTGTGCGGGAGCCGCCATGCATCGGCATCCATCCACGGAAGGGCGCTAAGACTGGGGCCCATCCTCGGCTTTGTTCTCGAAGCCCAACTCTGCCATGGGATCAACTCGTTCGCAGCGATAGGAAAGGGGGTGGCGGATATGAAGGGGTTTGAAGCTTTGACAGTAACAAGGCCTTTGTACACTCATATCGACTCCTAGAGTCAGGCCGGCTCGAGGCAGCTCATATCCTTCCACCAGTTCGAAGAGGGCCGGGCCAGGACCAGAAACCGGGACCGGCCCGGGCTCGGAAATAACTGCGGGCGAGGGAAGCTGAAGCACGCCTTGGAACGGATTTTCACGGTGCATGGTTGCAAGTGGACCAACTGCTGGCCGAGTGCGGGGAGCGAGGACCGGCATGTGCTCCATTCCGCCCAGACCAGGCTTCTGGAAAGCCTCCAAGTCTCCGAGTCCGTATCAAGTGGCTTGGCGCGATTGGAGATCGGTTTGTGGAACTGCGGGTAAGGAGACGCAGGATGTTGGCAGTTCAAGAGTCCATGGAATTAATGAAGAAGAGATTGACAACTCGATATGAAGAAAGATGTTGAGAAGATGCAGGAACCCTCAGAGACATCAATCCCTGTCCTCGCGTGGCTTCCATTCCAGGGCATCAGGTAACAACGCACCTTAGCTGCCTGCTGCCGTGCGCATTGCAGGTGGCTGGCCTGACCAAGGATGGTTTCCACTTTTGGCCGGCTCGTCGCTGTGGGAACCCATGTTTGTCTTGCAGCTGTCAACCAATCGCAGCTGGCAAATCAGCGACAAGCAGCTGTCCGTCGCCCACCTCGTCGGAGAACCGCCCGCGGTTGACTCACTTTCCCTCTTTTCCCTTCTCTCGTCGTCCAGTTGTAACGTCATTCCCGTCCTCTGCCTAGCAACCTCATTGAGTGCTGAAACACTGCGACGTAAACAATCCACAAGGCCTCATAAATACGGCCGACCCCGCGGTCCAGCCTGGCTGCTCCGGCCCAACCACCATCACACCGTCCAGCCTCCGCCCTTGACTCCGATATTCCCCAGACAAGCATCGCAGATCAACATCCCGTGTACGCTGTTGCCAAAGCTGTTGTTGCAGTGCTGCTCAGGGAACAGCCATGTTCGCCCGCGGCGGGTCGAAGGAGCGAAGCTCCACAAGGAAGATCACGCCTCCGTCTCCGTCCTACATGTCAAACGAGCAGTTTGGTATGCGTGCTCTTCTTACTCCCCAAGAGCTGACTTATCTGGGCTTCATGGATCGTCCCACCTGCTGACCGTCTGCCTGATTTTCAGCTGCCTATCTTGCCGATCTGCGCAAAAGCCGCCTCAACAGACCTGCAGGTGCCCGTCCTCCGCCTGTTTCCAAGCAAGATGCCCCCGGCTTGTCTGCCAACGGCCGGTCATCCGCCGGAACACCATCCCCCTCGAAATCGCCCTTGCCTCAACATCACTCCCACCAGCGCACACAATCAGACACCGCCAGTTTGCCTTCCCCGGCCAGCCGCCCATCGATTGCGCCTAGTGTCTCATCCAGGTACTCGACCATGACTCGCGGAAAGGACTATTACCCCGACCAGCCCGTGAAACCGCTGAAGTCATCTGAGGTTGTCCCCAGTGCAACATACATTGAGCGTGGCCAGCGATGGATGGAGAAAGAGGAGGCCTTCTCTTTACGCCGAGCGATGGAAGACATGGACCTCAGGGACCAGGCGAAGCAGAGAAGTGACCAGGCCGACGAGAGCGATGAGGACAAGCGGATATACAACGCGGCCCTCGACGAGGCTGCCGAGTTGGTCTGGCAGCACCAGAACCCCGGGAAGGTGCCGCAGCCGGGAGCCGCCTACCGATACAGACCGCACCTGCGCAAGAACAGCTACGCCCATGCCCGCACAGCTAGCGTCGGTAGGTATGGCAGCGATGTCGCGCCAACTGGGCTCGCCCGAAATCCTCATTCACGCTCGGCATCCGGTAGCTCGAGTGAGGGCGATAGCCCAGGTTCGGTATCCGGCCGTCCCTCCTTTGCCTCCTCTCGCCAGTCGCCTGGTATGGAATCAGGCGCGGGATGGGGACAACCCGTCGCGACTCCGGCTCGGAACTCCAAACCCTACGGCGACATGGCCGGTTCTCGTCCGGCCCCGAGAGGACGTTCCAGAAGTAGACAGAAGAGGAACATGAGCGGCGAGGTCGAGAGGCCCTTCTCGGGTGACCAAATCTGGGAGGAGCCCGACAATGAGGAGGATGATCGACCTCAAGAAGCGGCACCGGAAGACTCCGCGACCCCGCTGCGGCCGAAACCAAAGGAGCCTCTTAACAGACTTCAGTCGCCTCCCAAGCCGCCCGCTACGACGAAGCTGACCTCTTCCCTTCCGTCGCCCGAAAAGCCTGTGTCCAAGTACGAGATACACCGGAACCCCCCAAGCCAGTCTCGGAATCCCCAATACACCACCAATTCCCGCGCCACGGCGTCACCTGTGCAACAGGACGACGTGCCTCGGAAGCATGGCATGGAGGTCCGCAGTGAGGACATCAAGCAGGCCACGAGCATGAAGCTCAAGGACCGCAATCCGAAGCTTCCCACGCCCTCTGCTGTCAGCGATAGTCCCGGCCGACCTATCGTAAGCTTTGATAAAGATTGGAAGCCCCCAGAGGAGGCTACTGACGATAAGTCAGAAGAGTCGAGACTCGGGCGAGGGGGCGTCCACCACCCAGCATGCCTCATCCCAGGCGGACTCCGCCGCCAGCAGCCGCAGCAACAGGCCCCGGCGATCCCTGCTATCTCTGTTACGGACGATTCTGCGGCCTCGCCGGCCCCGTCGTCATCGCCGACACGCCGCCCACAACCCCCGCCGCCCCTTATTCAAGTAGATGGGCCTCCGGTCCCCGTGATTGCGGTATCTGACTCCTCCTCACCGTCGCCTCCTTCCATCGTAATTGAGCCCGCTGGAGCAGATGAACGCCCCAGCGTGCCCACTATTGTGACACCTGACGATAGCACCAGCAACACAGGCGGTGCCTCTCGTCGTCCGCTCCCTACCCCCCAGGCTGGAGCTCCTCGCGTCCGGCAAGCGGCACGGCCCCGCGGACATTGGTCGCCCGCAGCAAAACCAGCCGGGAGCCGGGCTACTGCCCGCTGCCACGAGTGCGGAGATTTCATCGAGGGCCGTTTCGTCTCGCTGGCCGGCACCTCGGAGCGGTTCCACCCGCAATGCTTCACCTGCTACGCCTGCGGCACCTCTCTCGAGGCGCTCGAGATCTCTCCCGAACCCGACGAGCACCGGGCCGCGCGCCTCGACCGCATCGCCCGCCGCGCCCGGGGCGAGGTGCTTCCCGAGGAGCCCGGCCAGACCATGGCTGAAGACGGCGACGAGCGCCTGCGCTTCTTTTGCCATCTCGACTGGCACGAGCTGTTTGCGCCGCGCTGCAAGCACTGCAAGACGCCCATCATGGGCGAGCACGTGGTGGCGCTGGGCGCCCACTGGCACTTTGGGCACTTTTTCTGCGCCGAGTGCGGCGACCCGTTTGAGAAGGGCATGACGCATATCGAAAAGGACGGCTATGCGTGGTGCGTGTCCTGCCAGACGAAGCGCACCGAGCGGCGGGCGCCCAAGTGTCGCAAGTGCCGGACCGCCGTCATTGGCCAGTACATCCGCGCCCTGGGCGGCGAGTGGCACGACGAGTGCTTCCGCTGCGCTACCTGCAACGGCGGGTTCGATGACGGGCAGATCTTTCCCGTGGAAGGCCGCGGGGCGCCGGGCGAGACGGTGGTGCTGTGTACCAAGTGCAGGGAAAGGGAGTTGAAGGCATGAGAGGTTTTGGTTCTCCTGGGTTGCGAGGCGTGGGCGTTGGATTGCTGTTTGAGTTTCCTGTTAGCTAGACGATCTGTTGCAGAGACCGGAGTTGTTGATGGATCTGTGTAGCTTCTGGACTTGCATTTAGACTCGCCATATGAGACGCATTTGCTTTCTCTCCCACAGAACCATGACGGTAATCATCTCATTGCCAGCAGAGGTCGGACCTGGCCAGAAGTGAACGCCTTCTGAATGCGCGGCAGGTTAGGACAGAGACACAACGCTTGGCCACATATGTTGATAGCGTCGCTGGTCAAGAAAACAGCATTGGAGTCCTAAACGACCATGGAAATCCTCCCAGTGTGCCAGATGACTGCGCCGAGAAAATGTGCCAACCATTCAGGCGGGAGGGAACCCAGCGATACAAGATCTCCATCCACCCCGTGTAGCATGTCCTCCCTGCATCATCTCCACCACCTTGAGAGCTGAATGTCGCAAAAACCGGTGATACCCCATTCGCCATGCCCCAAAAGCCAAACGTTTCCTGGTGGTAAGCTACCACACCCTTCCCCCGACTGTCCCCCGACCTTCCCCTCACACTTCCCACCGACCGACTCCAGCCCTTTAGCACCCGCCAACCTGCTCTTGATGAACCTCGAGGGTATCGCCGTCTTGCATCTCCAGCTGTTGTCCCAGAGCAAAGTACTCGTCAGCATACCCACTCTCTTTTCTTCCAAGGTAACGCCAGATTCCATCGACAGCTCTGACTCACCGTGTCCGGGGTGTCTGTCGGCTGGACGCGCTGGCCCTCAAAGAGGAAGCGCACCGACGCGAGCGTCTTGCCCTGCCGCTCGCAAAACGCCGTCATGAGCTTCTCCAGCTTGGTGCTGCGCTTGATCTTGAAAAAGACCTCGTTGTTGTTGTCCGTCACCTTGATGTTGAGGTGCTCGGTCGCCTGGGGAGGCATCTCGGGGCCCGGCTGCACGGGGCTGCCGTTCTCTGCGTTGTCGGCCATCGTGTTGATGTTATGTGGGGGGTGGTTCGTTTTCGACGTCGGGTAGTAGTGTGAGGTTTGTCGCGTGTTCTGAGGGCTTTGGAGGTTTTCTTGTCAGCTGAGGTTCGAAGGCGCGAGGAGCGAGTTTGAGGTTGGGGAAGATGGAAGAAGGTTTCGCGAGAGGGAAGGAGCCTGGCGTGGAAACGTCGGTCGGAGGAGGAGGGGCAGAAGTCGGTTGCGAGGGGGAGAACTGACCAGCAATATCTATGCCGCTGGTTTCTTTGCCTTTGTTTCGTTAGAGAAAGGCTACGGCTGGAGTGGCTTTAATCGTACGAACAGTTTCTTCTGGGTTTGGAATGGTTCTGTCGTTGGCCGTCGTTGGTGGTCGAGTGCGATGCCGTGGTCTGTGGCGGGGTGATGGCGGCTCTGGCATGGTGGGGTCAATGCTTGAGCGGACAAAAGTGAGGTTTATCGCCGTGCAGCAGCCTCCGGATAATTTCTTTTCGCTTGAACCAAGCGCCATGAAGTGTAAAAGGGCACACGCACAGAAAGCTTGAGCAGCAGAGCCGTCTCATGGATTACATTTTCTTTTCATCACGAAGAGTTGCTGCACACAGTCGCTGTCTAAACTACCTACCTTAACCGTTACCCAGTGCCTCGTATCACCTAAGGCATCTTAGTGACCACGGAGCATTGGTCGAGACCGCTCGCTGCTCACCACATTGTCGTACGGCCGCCCTGTTGCTAAACTCACACAAAGGATCTGCTTTTGCATGAGAAAGGGCATCGATACGGGCACTCGTGAAGCGATAGCTTGGGCTGGAAGGTAAGGCGAGCTGCCCGGCATGCAGAGAGGTGGAGACACGGGACACTGGAACTGGAACCAGGCCCTGACATCATTGTCCTGGCCTGCCATCAGCGGTCTTCAGGGGCACAAATGGGAATGCAAGAATGCACCCTGACATGGATCAGTGCTTCCCATTATTAGACCTTGTGTGCTGAGAGAAGACCGGACGATCTCAGCAGCCTGCCTGCGTCCATCACTCCTCAGAGCTATCCATACCATCGCAGCCATGGTCAGTGCGAGGAGATGCCGTTCTTGGCCTTATCTGAGTTTGAAGCTGCAAGACGCTGACCGTTTGCTTTGATCCAGGGCCTGGAGCAAGACCTTCAAACCAAGCCGCCATGCCATCCACGGGCGGTTCGTCCAGCCACTGCTTGGGTTGCTGGCAAGAATTTTGCTGACACATAAACCCCGTCTCTTCAGTGTGCGATCCAAGGTACCTTCTATAAGCTGTTTCCTCGTCTCGTCTCAGACCACTCGCTCACCCGAGTCCCAGACTGCCTGACCAAGAACGGGTATAACGAGGCCAAGTGCGCCAGATTCGTAGATGCTCTGTACGAGTGTTGCCAGGCCTTTTACGAGAGGAATGGCGAGGATGCGGTGACGGCCAGCTGCCCCAAGGTAAACCTGCTGCGGTTGAAGATGGAACAGAGGAGGAAAGGCATCCAGTGACCGACAACCGAAATGTATCACGCATCCGAAGCGTCCACCTGGAGAGCCTCGAGAGGCGCCAGGTAACTGGAAAGGAGTTGTGCAGGATTCCTCTAGGCTATCATTGAGCGCGCGAGAGGCCGCGTGGACCTGAACAAGCAATGAAGGGCTTGCTCCGAGACTCTAATATGAATGCCATGGACATTGTTGGAAAAAGAAAAGAAAAGAAAAGAGAATCAAAATTTTTGGTTTCCCAATTGACTTTTGAAGCCGTCTGGTGGGGCCGGAGAATGCCCCACAATCGGTGCTGTCAATGGTGGCTCGTGCGTAACTATCTTATCCAAGCCGGAAACTGACAGGGGACCGAGAGCTCTTGGTCGTTCTTGTTGCTGGGTGGCCCCGATTTTTCGAGCTGCAACCACCAACGCGACCGCGTCCCCGAGGGGAGAACAATACTATCCGAACCCGTCAGCGACCGAGTAGAGGCATCGCAAGGAGCCTGTCGAAACAGCAACAGCTTGGTTTTCCAGAGTTGTGAAACGAATTGCAGATTGGCTCGCAGTATGCGATAAGCGGCCCTCGATTCTGAAGCTTCACCCAGCCTCTTCCCAGACCTTTGGTGCCATCATTGCATTGTCAGCCGCCCGGAACACCTGGCGACCACCCGCGCGCTCACACTTTGTCGGGGCAGCCATTACGGCCCATCAACATGGCGCCGGGATTTGTTAGTCGTTTTATTTGGTTCTGCACACCCTGCGCGACCATTGTTTGCTGACATTGCTCTTTCAAGGGCTACCCAGTCTCAGAGGAGAGCTCTCAGTCTGGCTCCCAGAGTCCGGCTCAAGGTTGGTCAACCCTCCCGGTCCTGCGTCATGGCATTAGCTAACCAGGCCTACAGCACCCGCGAACGATGAGATGGCCGACCTCGAGATGACATATCAGGAGAGCTCCATCCGGGCGGGCGAGGAAGTCGATTATTTCGCTGCGCAACTCGACCGCTACATCACCGACCTCACGGGTTCTCCAGCCGAGAAGCGCGCTCAGGTCTTCCAGCTTGTCGACTCTTACTACACATATTCGCGCAAGAGGGCAGACCGGTTGCGGGAGCGCGAGCCGCGGGAGCGGTCTGCGCGGGGTGGGAGTTGGCAGAGGGGCGGCTCGGCCGACATGGACATTGACGAAGCCGACGACGTCGACAACACCGTTTCGGCCGAACAGGTGCGCCGTGTCGAGGAGGAGGCGCAGACCTGGGACCTCCTACGGCGGATACTGCCCTTGAGATACCGTGACCAGACCGCATCCCAGCTGCGAACCACCGACGACGCCTCGACTAGGACGCGCAGGCAGTGGTGGAACGACTTTCTGGTCTCGGACTCGGTTGCCCGCGAGAGGGAGATCGTTCTCGAATGGCTCCAGAGCAGCGCAAGTTACGGGCCGCCCATCGACGAGGTCGTGAGCGAGCTCCAACAGAATGCCGAGCGAGGCGATATCCTTGCGCACGGCTGGCTCCACACGCGCCACAAACTCAAGCTGCAGAAGAGCGTCAACGGCTATCAGGGAGTTCTTGACCCTCACGATGCCGCAGCCGCCCAGTCGCATCTTGGCTCCAACACCCTGATCACTCAGCTGGATCCCGATGCCGTCACCAGACAGTCCCGGAAGCTGGAGCCCCAAGACGAATTCTTCGAGCGCGCCATCTGGCTTGGCTGCTTCGAGATGCTTCGTCGGGGTTGCTCCATGACGGAGATCAGGGAGTGGTGTTCCGAGAGGACCGAGCTCTGGAGGGCAGCATCGATCGCGCCTCTGCCGCTGTCGAACACGGAGGACGAGGATCAACTCGAGTTTGAGCCAAGCGCTCTGGTTTTATGGAGGCGCATGTGCTTCGCCTCTTCCCGAGACGGCGGCACAGGGGATTACGACCGGGCAGTGTACGGCCTCCTGGCGGGCGACATCGCCAGTGTGGAGAAGGTGTGCAAGTCCTGGGACGACTTCCTCTTTGCCCATTACAACGCCCTTCTCAGAACTCAATTCGATACATACCTCGTCAAACATGGCGGCGAGGGTGCGGCCAAAGCCGCTGAGCAATTCCCTGCGTTCAACGCCGTTCTTCACCACAGCGATCCGATGACGGTTAGCAAGCGTCTCATCACTTCCTTGGAGACGGACTCGAGGACCAGGAAAGAGGCGATACGCACAGCAAAGGCGCTACAGGGCGCCATCGTCTCCAACGAACTTGACCGGCATCTGTTCCACCAGGGCATCATACTGTCCAATCACGCGAACCAGAAGCAAAAGTCAAAGCTAATCCACGATGTTTCCCTTCCTTTGACGGAGAACTTCAACCAGGACAAGTTCTTCGATCTCAAGGACCATGACGGCCTCCGGATCCTGGCCCATGTCCTCATCATCATCTCGACCCTCGACCGCCTAAGCGGTTTCACAAAAGAGCGGGGCGCTCTACAGGTCCGGCATCAAGCACAAGAGAACATCATTGCGGCCTACATCAGCTACCTCCGTCTTGCTAACCTGGAGGAGATGATCCCGCTGTACTGCTCCAAGCTGCACGGTGCGCGGTTGTACGAGACGCTGAGCAGGAATCTGATTCACATCGTCGATAACGACGCGCGGGTGCATCAGCTTACCATCATGAGGAAGCTGGGGCTCGATCTGGCCCAATTCGTCAAGACTCAGCCCCTGATTTACCTGCAAGATGTCCAGGACTTGTCCGTCGGCTGCGAAGCCAAGGGCCGGTTCAAGATCCTCGAGAGCGGACCGGCAACGCTCAAGTATGGCCGCGTCGTGAAGCCCGACTTCTTTGGCGAGGATGCCGAGTTTGTCGATGAAGAAGACGACCTGATCATTCGGGCCATGGAGTGGCTCATGTTGATGCCTGGTCTGTTCGTCGAGACATGCACCTACGCCATCCGGACCTACAAGTATCTGCTCAGTATGTCCAACGCCTTGTTGACTTTTTTTTGCTTCCTCCCCGCATGCTAATTGAACACAGAGAGGTTACGGCTACGGGCCGCCCGTTCCTTCAGCGAGCGGATTTCGGGGCGGGAGATTGTTAAGATCAAGTCACCCATCTCCGTTGGCGAAGCGAGCGAGGATTCGGGTCCAGAATGGTTCGAGGAGTTTGCCAACGGTGACTTTCCAGCGGATTTCCTCGAAACGTGCCGACTGAGCAAGGACAAGCTCATCTTCCTTGTTAGGAATCTCTGGGAGCTAGAGTGTCTTGTCCGCGCTCTGGACTCGATCGAGACTCTGTCATCGCTGGCCGGGCTTAGCAGGGAGTATGTCGTCCTCCACATGATTCCCTTCCACCCCACGATGCGTTGGTGGCTGACGTGGGTCGCAAACAGGCAAAACACCACATCACGGGAGATTTGGCAGCACACGAGCAAGGAGGTCCGGTTGGCCAAGGCGTGCATGCAGCCCGTCCTGAAGAACTGGCTGTTGGTGACAAACGAAGGTACGAGGAAGCGTTTCTCACGAGCGCGACACTGGCAGGGCTAACGGTGCAGGGCTAGTCGACAAGGACTTCCTAGAGCTCCGCGCCGCCTATATCCCCGAGACGGTGCTGGCCTACATCAGCTGCCTGCATTTTGCGGGTACGACCCTCACGCGCGACCACCTGTTGGAGTGCATGGAGCTCGCGGCGGTGATTGCCGAGAAGGGCTCGGATGTCGCCCAGGAGTTCATGAGGAGCGGCAGGATGAAGGAGCTTGTCGAGGCATTCGCCTCGTGCAGCAAAGCGCTGGCGATCTGGACGAGTGATAAGAAGGGGCCGCAGGCCAATTCTAAGAAGATCAGGGAGATGGGATGGTACGCTTGCCCACAGACTGCTCTGCGAGGACATGAACTGACAACCTGGAAAATAGGTCTCGAGAGCTGTGGTCTGTCAAGCCATGAAGGGCTTATGTCGGTCCTGTCTAGAGGTCAGCCCGTTAGGGAAGGGCGGGTAGATGTATGGGTAATAGGTTGGGCGATGCACCCTCAATGAGTAACGAGAAGGGAGCTGTGAAACGCAGATGCATGGAATGCCCGCGATACGACATGCTGCACATGTCAGCAAAGACGACCAGTACTTGGCTGGATGCATTCATGGCAGAGGGGCAGCACTTTTTCTTCACAGTCAGACGAGCGCAGGCTGTGGTGGTAACCCGCCCCGACATTCAAGAGGTGGGAATGGAGCAATCAAGGGACAGTTGGACGGATGGATACATTTCCTGCGATAGGCGTCTGGCATAGTGTAAGGTAGAACACACAGCCCATGTATGGGCAAATTGGAGCCGGACATCTTCCTGGCTTGAGCACGTTGATACCTGGCATGTACAACGCAGTCCGACTTAGTTTGTTTGTTCATGTACGGCTCCAGCAGAAGAAGGACTTCCCCTCTCTTTTTCTCTCTCTCTTCCTCTCTCTCCCTTTCTTTCTTTTTCTATCTTCTTTTCCTCTTTTTCCCTTTTCTTACTTTTTTCTTTCTCTTTTCTTTTTCATCTCTTGCTACTCTTTCCTTCTTTCTTCCTCTTTCCTTCTTTCTCCTTTTCCTTTTCTATCTATTTCTTTAGTAGGTATATATATAAACATGTTGACTTTCACAGAGTGAATGATGAAATGCTCGCGATGACAGACAGGGTACCAATGGGTTGGAATACCCCACAAAATGATCGCCGAGGCTCATTAAGCCACCAACGATGCGGGGAAGCTCAGGGGGGTCAGCTCTTTACTAAGTTTACTTGCTGCTCAGCCGCTGCTCTGTGGTCCGTAGAATAGGTCGGTGAAGGAAGAAACGCAGGAACGCTTTACTGAGAGCGGAAATATGTCGGGGGCACGGGATAAAGAAGAAAAGGATGAGGCGGGTGGTGAAGGGAGGCAGCCGTATGGGCAGTACCAGGTTGATCTCTATGCCCAGGCGCTCATCGCCGGCAAGAAGCCCATCCTCACGACCGACCCCAACAAGCTGGAGCAGGCGGCCAGGGAAGCCATGGCGCCCGAAGCGTTCAACTACGTCTTTGGCGGCGCCGGCGAGCAGGCGACCATGGCCGCCAACCGGCTGGCCTTTCGGCAGTGGAAGCTGATCCCGCGCATGCTGCGCCCAACCGTGCCGCGGGATCTCAGCGTCACGCTGTTTGGCAAAACCTACGGCAAGTCATGAATAACCCATTACCCCCTGACTGACCGGGGCAATTTTGCTAACCGCACAACCTCTCCCAGACACGCCCCTTCTGATGGCTCCCGTGGGCGTGCAAGCAGCCTACCACCCAGACGGGGAGAAGGGCGTCGCAACGGCGTGCGCCTCACTCGGCGTGCCCTTCATCTACAGCACGGCATCCTGCACGCCTCTCGAGGAGGTCGCCACGGCAGCTGATCTCTCCCTCAACCCGTCATCCGCCGAGTCGGCAGAAAACGCAGCAGGAGCAGAGGCAGAAGCAGCAGCCACAGAAGAGACAGCGTCGCCTCCACCGGCACCAGCAACAGACGCACCAAGAGCCCCCCGCTGGTTCCAACTCTACTGGCCCCTCGACGACGGCATCACCGCCTCCCTCCTCAGCCGCGCCCGCGTCGCGGGCTGCGACGTGCTCGTCGTGACGCTCGACACCTTCACCCTGTCCTGGCGGCCGCTCGACCTGGACACGGGCTACCTGCCGTTCGCAAAGGGCGAGGGCAACGCGCTCGGCTTCAGTGACCCCGTCTTCCGGCAGAAATTTGCCGAGCACATTGGCGGCGACGAAGACGCCGTCGAGGACAACGTCATCGCGGCGAGCCGGTTCTGGCTTGGCGAGGTGTTTTCGGGGCACGCGCACCGGTGGGAGGACTTGGCCACATTGAGGCGCCTTTGGGGGGACAGGCCTATTGTGCTCAAGGGGGTGCTGAGCGTGCAGGATGCCGAGATGGCGGTCAAGTACGGCATGGACGGGATTATCGTGAGCAACCACGGCGGGAGACAGCTGGACGGGGCGGTGCCGAGCCTGGAGATGTTGCCCGAGATTGTGGACGCGGTTGGGGATCGATTGACGGTGCTGTTTGACTCGGGCATCAGGACCGGCGCCGATGTTTTGAAGGCTCTGGCGTTGGGCGCGAAGGCGGTCCTGGTTGGGCGGCCTGTCATCTATGGCTTGGGCGTTGCGGGCAGCGAGGGGGCTCGCCATATCCTGGCTGGACTCCTGGCCGACGTCGACCAGTCGATGGGGCTGGCCGGAGTTCAGAAGGTGTCCGAGCTGAACCGGAGCATGTTGAGGAAGATCAACTACGGTGGTGATCTCAAGTCATCGCTCTGACAACAAGCTTAATGTATTCCCTTCCCCTCGTCTGTTGGTGCACATCTGGTGGAATGAGATGCCGGCTCGCTCAGTCGGGCCAGAGCCGATCCTACCAATTCGGACCTGGGTTGAGCCTTGTACAGTTTCGAACTCCGTGATCCAAGCGCCCCCATCCCCTCCCGCCGCCGCGCCCGTCTCCTCCCCCATCGGCAGCGGTCTACCGGATTTGCCCATGCCTAATATCCTGGCGAAGACGCGACGGGCCTCCTGGCCATGAGCTGAACCGCAGCTCGCGATCTCAAATCTCGTCTTCCTCATACATGTATTCTGTCAAGGGGACGCAGACTCCGAATTTGGTTGTGCACCAGGGCACCGGGCGGTTCTTGGCGATTCCTCGGTCGTTCCATCCTGACTGATATACGCAGCCTCACCGCGTTTCGCTCTTCATGCGATGTCGATGTTGATAATCTTGATGTCCTCAACCGGCTTCTCCTTGTATGTCTTGACGTTCTCGATCCTATGAATCACGTCTAGGCCCTGCACGGCACGGCCGAAGATGGTGTGCTTGTTGTCAAGCCAGGGCTGAGCCGGTTAGCACGTATCCAAGTTGAAGGCGGGGAGAGGTCTTGCATACCGTCTTTTCAGTTGTGATGAAGAACTGGCTGCCGTTAGTGTTGGGCCCGGCATTGGCCATGCTGACGGTATACGGTTTGTCGTGCTTCAAGCTGCTGAACTCGTCTTCGAACTCCTTGCCCCAGATACTCTCACCGCCGGTACCGTCACCCAGGGGATCTCCGCCCTGAATCATGAACTTTCGAATGACGCGGTGGAAGATGGTATTGTTGTAATACCCACGCCTGGAATGCGTCACAAAGTTTTCCACGGCCTTTGGTGCCGCGTCGGGGAACAAGCGGATGTGAATGTCGCCGTAGGTCGTGTGGATGATGGCCGCCGTCCCCGTCTCGGCCTTCTTCTTTTCCTCAACCTTCTTCTGCCCCAGCACCGTCGGCTTCTCGTTCTGGACATCCCTTGTCGATTTCGAGATTTCTTCCTCGTTAGTGAACATGTAGAAGCGGGCTTTGCCAACGCCTGTGGCAACCAGCATCGGGTCCCTCGTCTCAGACTCCTGCAGTAGGGGGTTGCTCGATGCCGCCATGGCAACGGTCGTGACGCCTTTCTTTTGGGGCTGTCCTTGGTAGAGCGCCAGTGCCAACGGCCGGAAGCCTTCTTCTCGCCCATAAACCTTGACGACCTGGTTCGTGTACGTGTTCAGCACCTTTACACCGAGGTAGGAGCCGTACAAAATGAAATGGCCCGATTCGTCAAAAATGACGTTGAACTTGTCGCGGAGCTCGGGAAACTCAATCTCGCGCTCCTGTGCCAGCCGGCGCCCGAATTCGACGGCATCCAGCTTCTGGAGCGCGGTACCAGCCTGCTGCATCTCCTCGATGACCTGAAGTGACTCGTCATATGTCCGCTGGAGCTGGGCCGAAGCGAAGTCAAAGATGCGGATCTTTCGATCGGGAAAGGACATGGTCGCAAACCGGCTCCCGTCAGCGGATAGTGTGAGAGTTGCTGGTACCGACTTTGCCTTTTTGAATTCGAACAGGCTGGTCGAGCTCTTGTACTTGAAGACGCTCTCGGGCTTCTCGTAGGACCCTCCCGGCTGCCAGTACTCGACCATGCCGCCCTCGTCCACAGAGATTACGCAGTCATGGTGGTCGTTGAAGGCCATTAGAGATACGGGGCTTCGGTGCAGCCCGGTAATTGTGTGAATCGGCTCCTGGTTCTCGCCCCTACCGTCGTAGATGCGGATGCTGGGTTTGGCCTCGCTGTCGGAGACGGCTAGCAGTGGCAGGGAGGAGCCTTTCTTGTGTACCCAGCAGACGCATCTCGGCGCAAAGTCGAGCTGGAGGACGGCTAAGAGGTCGAACGTAATCACGTCAAAAAGCTTGACCGTCTTGTCGACGCCAGCAGTGGCGAAGCTTCGGCCGTCCAGGCTGCAGGACACAGAGCGGATCTCGCCCTGGTGGGCCTTGAACTCCTTGACGAACTCGATTCCCTCGGCGACCTTCTTCCAGAACTTGACCACGCCGTCTACCGATGTAGTAATGAGAAAGTCGGTCAGGGGCGTCATGGTGACAAAGGCGAGCTGCTCCTTGTGCATCAGGGACTTGGAATAGCGAGCCGACTTGGGGAGGGCTGATATGTACAGCTTCTCGTAGGGGAGGACGCGGCGCTTCTTCTTGGGGGCAGTCGAGGGCAGCTGCGGGCCCATATCATCGTCTGAGGAGCTGTCTGTTTCTCGACTGTCAGTGTTTTGCGAGCAGAGTTGCGTTGCGCCGGGAGGATTGCGGCGACATACCGGAGCCATCATCGCCAGTAAAGTCGGCATGGCTTCGCTTGTTTGATTTGCTGTCATCGTCATTGCTGGTCTCAGCCATGGTTCTTGTCCCTCGTTTCTGGTTGTTGTGCTTCCTAACGGAAATCCCGTCTTCTCCAAACTTGGACTTCTCAAACTGCGGATTTCACGTTTGGCGGAAGTCGCATCGCGTTGATGGTCCATCCAGGTTCTTGGCGCGTTTCCAAATCGGGAGAGCTTCCACGGCAAGTGGGGCGCTGGGGCCTAGCGGGGCTGCCTCGTGGGGCTGGGCTTGTCGCTTCCAGTCTTTAATGGACTCCGGAGCAGCCAAAACCTTTTGATCTTCAAGTTCTTGTCTGTTCATTGTTCGAAAAGGAGGGTGTCGTTGAGGTTGACCGGAATTGAGGTGGCTCTCATTGAAGTCTCTGTACTACATACTTGTACAGTAGCTTGGAGCAGGCAGCTGCTCAATGGAATGAAGGAAGGCCTTGAAGAGCACAGGGAGTCCGAACTCGGACACGTGGGCCGGGTGTCTTGCGTTCCCACTCAAGCTCCCAAGAACTATGCCTTGGGTATTTCCATCTGCGCTGCTCTGGGATATGGCCAATGCTACGAGGCTTTTTTGTCCGCTGTGCTGCTCGTCGGCTCAATGGTTGAGTGACCAAGCCAGACCTCGGCCAGTCCTCGCAGCTTTGATAGCCTGTAGGTATCTGGAACATGGCGTTCCACGTTCTCTTTCAACGTGATTGCTGCAATGCCCGCTGCCCCACATCGAGTCATACCACATGTTTGCCCCTCAAAAGCCAGAAGCTACCCAAACTTTGACCGCCATCGGCGAAAAAGTTCCAGGACACTGTTTTCGTTCTCAACATCCTAACTCTCAAGGCAATTCACTGTTGTTTTGAATCCGGAATCTGTTGCTCATATACACTCATTTGACTGGTGCTTACGTGCGGCCTGCTCGCTTGAAACCGCCACCATGTCTGTAAGTCCAGCCCCAGCATGTTCAGATTGCCTTCCCGACTGCAGTTCCGGCCGAACTGACTCACCAAAACGCAGACCTTCTACATCGAAAACAAGAATGTCGGGAACAAGGCCGAGAGCGAAGACTGGAGGAGTACGCGACCACCTCGCAACCCACGGCGAGCATAACGAACACTAACAACACGGACCAGTTCGCGGCTACAACCCCTTGACGCCGCCCGACCTGCTGCAGCACGAGATCGCCCAGACGCCCCAGTCGAAGCAGACGGTCCTCCAGGGCCGTGAGGAGGCCGTCGCCATTGTCAATGGGTCCGACGAGAAGAAGAGGCTATTGGTGGTGATCGGGCCCTGCTCCATCCACGACCCGAAGGCTGCCCTCGAGTACTGCGACCTGCTGCTGAAGGAGAAGGAGAAGCACAAGGACGAGCTGCTGATCGTCATGCGCTCGTACCTCGAGAAGCCGCGCACGACGGTGGGGTGGAAGGGCCTGATCAACGACCCGGACATCGACAACAGCTTCAAGATCAACAAGGGTCTGCGTTTGAGCAGACAGCTGTTCGTCGACCTCACCTCCAAGGGCATGCCCATCGCCAGCGAGATGCTGGATACCATCAGCCCGCAGTTCCTGGCCGATCTGCTCAGCGTCGGCGCCGTCGGTGCCAGGACAACCGAGAGCCAGCTTCACCGCGAGCTGGCCAGCGGTTTGAGTTTCCCCGTGGGCTTCAAGAACGGCACCGACGGGAGCCTCACGGTCGCTGTTGATGCCATTGGGGCCGTCAAGCACCCCCATCACTTCCTGTCTGTCACCAAGCCTGGAGTCGTCGCTATTGTCGGCACCACCGGCAACGAGGACTGCTTCGTGATCCTGCGCGGTGGCACTCGGGGCACGAACTACGACGCCCAGAGCATCGCCGAGGCCAAGGCTGCCCTGGAAAAGGCGGGGCTGCGCCAGCGGCTCATGGTCGACTGCAGCCACGGCAACTCCCTGAAGAACCACAAGAACCAGCCCAAGGTCGCCGCCACGCTGGCCGAGCAGATCGAGAAGGGCGAGGAGGGCATCATGGGTGTCATGATCGAGAGCAACATCAACGAGGGTGAGTGTCGCGTCCCCCAGTCCTGCTGTTTTGGTATCGTGCTAACGTGCGTCAAGGCAACCAGAAGGTTCCCAAGGAGGGCAAGGAGGGCCTCAAGTACGGCGTCAGCATCACAGACGCCTGCATCGGTTGGGAGGATACGGTCCAGGTCCTCGACGTCCTGGCCAATGCCGTCAAGAAGCGGAGGGAGGTGCTGAGCCAAAACGGCAGCGCCTAAGTAGGCCGCATAGGGCGTAGAGGTCGTCGTTGAGCTGTACATACGAAACTGGCGTTCGGGAATCTTGGGAGCTGGAAAAAGTAGTCTTGTTTTGAGTTGAAGGCGAGTCGCAGTATTCCGTACGCTTGCCGCTTTGAAGCCTTGGAGAGCGCGGGGGGTTAAATCCATCGTCTTGATAGTGCACTCTCTCAAAAAGAACAGCGTGATGCATGAGTTGTAATCGAGACCCAGCCTCAAGCAAATCCGTGATATTGTCAGTGGAGTTCGGATGGCTGGGATGGAGCTTAAGAGCCGTGGGGGCGAGCGGCCCGGGCAGGCCATCGCTTGCCGGAAAAACAATCGGCCGTGCTCTTCTGGCCAGAGCTTGGCCTGCCGAGCCAATGAGATGGGCAGAGTTCCTAAGAATCCCGAATTTGAGAAACCTGACCTGCAATCGACCTCACCCAGCTCGAGCCTGCTACCTCCATCACCGACGGTGGCAGCGAATTGCCTTGTCAATCCGACCCACGACACGCTCTCTAAGCTCCGCAAGGTGTGCCGACCATGCTGGCGAGGTCCTGCCTGCGCTCGACGCGCGCGTTTGCCGGCCTGCGAAATGGCGCCGTGCACATTTCAAAGGTATGTTTTGGCTTGGTCGTGGTGCAGGGCTCGCCGTCCCCATCCATCGCATGACCGCATCGACAACGACGCCCGCTCGCCCAATTGCGCCCGCATACCCGCCCCGTCCATTGAGCCGACCTCGGAAAGCCCTCTCCTGTGCGCCCAGAAGCTAATTGTCTGTGTCTGCCAGCGCGCCGCGTCTTCCTCGAGCTCCGGGTCCACTGCCGAGTCGCCGCTCCGGTTGAACATCGCTGCCGCCGCCGCTACCACCCTCGCCGCCGGCTCGATCGCCTGGTACTACCATCTCTACGGACCTACCGCGGACGCCGCGACGCCCGCTGAGGAGGGGTGAGTCGCCCAGTCGATAGTTGGCCTACCCTCGCCGTGGACCGGGACCGTCCGCCAGCGCTGCGGCATATTCGGCCAACCACGCCGTCGAGGGAAGGCCGATTGGAGAAACGAACGCGAAGCTCACTGTCGAATAGTCTGCACCCCACTCACTACCCCTGGGTTCACCAGCAGTGGTTCAAGACCTTTGACCACCAGGCGTAAGCTTCCATCCGGCCCAACGCTCGCAGTACATGTGAATGCATCGCTCACCACGGTTTACCCCCGTGCAGTCTCCGGAGAGGTTTCCAGGTCTACCGGGAGGTCTGCTCTTCCTGCCACTCGCTGAGCAGAGTGCCGTACCGCGCCCTCGTCGGCAGCATCTTGACGGTTGACGAGGCCAAGGCGCTGGCCGAGGAGAACGAGTACGACACCGAGCCCAACGACCAGGGCGAGATCGAGAAGCGTCCCGGCAAGCTGTCCGACTACCTCCCGGCCCCCTACAAGAACGACGAGGCCGCCCGCTTTGCCAACAACGGCGCCCTCCCCCCCGATCTCAGCTTGATCGTCAAGGCCCGCCACGGCGGCTGCGACTACATCTTCAACCTCCTGACCGGCTATCCCGATGAGCCCCCTGCTGGTGCCCAGGTTGGCGCCGGCCTGAACTTCAACCCCTACTTCCCCGGTACCGGCATCGCCATGGCCCGTGTCCTGTACGACGGCCTTGTCGAGTACGAGGACGGCACCCCCGCCTCGACCTCTCAGATGGCCAAGGACGTCACCGAGTTCCTCAACTGGGCGGCCGAACCCGAGATGGACGACCGCAAGCGCATGGGCATGAAGGTTCTGGTCGTCACGTCGGTTCTGTTCGCGCTGAGCGTCTGGGTCAAGCGGTACAAGTGGGCGTGGCTCAAGTCGAGGAAGATTGTCTACGACCCGCCCAAGGTCGACAGCACCGCCCCTCGCCGCTAAGGGACAGGCCAGGCTGGAACAACACGGAGCTTGACCTTTCTTTGTATGTACCATATACCGCCAGACTCCCGCACGTGTCTCTATATGGCGTAGACGAAAAGGAAGGGAAGGGATGCCTCTCGAGCAAAGGGAGGTATGCAGGGTGGCGAGTTCTGGGGTTGAGGAGTGTAAATCAAATGTGTCGGTCTCAATCTAGACTTTTTTCCTTGTTGTTCAGAAGTCATGATTTCCAATTTGATGCATCAGTGATCATGCCCACTCAGCACCGCCAAGTCATCCAGTTGGTATCTGAGCATGACATTCCGCCAAAGTCGAACTATCAAAGTAACACCTTCGAAATCCACCACCCCAGTCAATCACTTTCATTCCAGCTCATCGACGACGACCCCAACCAAGTTTGCTCTTTATTGTTGAATAGAAACTTTTTACCCTTGTACCTCTTGTTTGCGCGACGTCGGCCCAATGCGTCGTCGACAATTCAAACACGTCCCGTCCACCTAACACATACAAACAATGTCATGCACAACCCCACCCGGCCAGCTGTCAGCGGACGACTTACTCTACGGCTTCGACGTTCAAGATGAAGAGACGAGAGCATTTCTCAGTTCCCTCATCGCCTCTGGCCAGGCACCGCAGGCCGAGCTGGACCAGCTGCGGGAGCTGAGTCTCATGCGAGGAGTCGAGGAGTGGAATATGTTATTCCAGTGCGCGTCGGCGCTCCGGGCAAAAAATGAGTGCTTGGCTCAGGACGACAACTCGCTGGTGAGCGAGACGAGCCTGGTGCCGTTTCTTGACGCGGTTCTCAAGGGCCGGAATGTTTCCAGCATTGAAACGGCGACAGCAAAGGACACGAATCGCCAAGCGGGAAAGGCGAAGAAGGGCCGCAAAGTGCGTGAACCGAGGAAAAGGCTGCCCAGGAAGGGCGTTTCTCACTTCTGGGAGGAGGATGGGAACTCTAGCGAAGCAGCCGGGCGGAAGGGGCAAGGTCTGGGCGCACAATCGCCTGGCCCTCGGTGTCCGGAAAACAATCAGGTTGCTCCCGTCGTTGCCAGCGCTCGAGGGGACAAGGCTGAGGGTGGAATGGGCTGCTTGATAGCCCAGGAGGATCAAGATTCCGCGTCGGTATCTCAAGCCATCATGGCAGAGATCCCTTGGCTATTCGACGAGCTGCTATCGGCCGTGGTTACTAGCGAGTCGGTTCCGAATGGGCCCGCTTGTCGACTTCTCGAGGCACCGCCAGACATCGAAAGAGCAACCAGTCCAACAGGAGGCTCAAAATCACCCTTCTTTGCTACCTCAACACCAAGACGAACCACCCAGTCAACCGCAGGACCAACCCCGCCATCAACGAGAAAGAAAACCCGCCCACCACGAGGCACCGTCTCCAGCCTCCCGATCCCCCCTCTCTCAGCCGACCGCTTCGGCCTGATCCAGGAAGAGCTAGCCGACGACCCCTTCCGCCTCCTCATCGCAATCACCTTCCTCATCCGGACCACGGGCAAGGCAGCCATTCCCGTCTTCCGTCAGCTGATGGAGCGTTTCCCGACCCCCGAAGCCCTCGCCGCCGCTGACCCGGCAGAGATCATCCCTCTGATTCATCCCTTGGGCTTGTCAGCCGTGCGGTGCGCGGCCATTCAGAAGTATGCCCGCTTGTGGCTGGAGAAGCCGCCTACCAGGGAGGTTCGGTATGGGGTGAAGAATTACCCGCTGCCTGGGGACGGGCGGCATGTGAAGGTGGGGGAGGAGTTTGGTCCTGAAGATGGGGAGTCGCCCTCAGAGGAAGACGCCGTGGCAGATGCGAGGGCCAGGGCGATTGGGTGTGCTTGGGAGATTGGGCATCTTACTCAGGGGCCGTATGCGCTGGACTCGTGGCGGATTTTCTGCAGAGATGTGCTGCTCGGTCGGTCGAGTCACTGGACAGGGAAGGGGAACGCGCCTGAGTTTCAGCCTGAGTGGATGCGTGTTCTGCCTCGAGATAAGGAGTTGAGGGCTTGTTTGCGGTGGATGTGGTGCGTCTCTTTCTCCATCAACCTCGATCTGTTTACTCCTGCTAATTTGTTGATAGGATGCGAGAAGGCTGGGAGTGGGATCCTCTCACTGGTGAGCGGGAGCCCCTCCGTGAGGAACTGCGCAGGGCCGTTGACGAAGGCCGTGTCGGTTATGATGACAGCGGAAAGCTGGTAATATTGGATCAGGAGGGGAAAGACTCTGTGCCGTTGCTCACGGTAAAAAGTCGCGAGGTGACGGAAACCTAGGATAGAGATACATGCTCGCAGTCTGATGCTGCGTGAATCTCGGGTCTCTCAGACTCAGACCTCGACATTAATCGTGGTGCTCGAACAGCTTTCAAAGTTCTTGACGAGTACCAGTTGCAACGGGGTCCAAAGTTTAATCTTTATCAGAAGGACTTCCGGGTTGGGATCTGAGAACGTGACTCGGAGCTTAATGAGTCGGGGCAGGTGTGGAAAGCCCGCCCCTTCCGAGATTTGAGGCCTCTGTCCCTTCCAACTTCTGAGTTGAGCCGCAATTTCCTTCGGATACAGAAATCGGACGAGAGGTGCAGAACCCGGCAACTTTTCACTCTAGGCCTGAGTCTTGTTCATCTTAAGTTGTCAAATCAAGAAGCAAGGCAGCCACAAAATCGGCTTGCGCTGGGAGTTTTCGCAGTCGCTCTTTTCTTGCCAACCACCCCGACGTTCATCTCTCTTTCCTGTGCCACGGAAATTGGACAACGAAAACAGCAAGAACACTCACATTACCGGAACCAATTCACTCAACCTTGCCATTGGCGAAGATGCGTTCCATTGCCCAGCACGTCGTTCCAGCTGCGCTGGCAGTCTTCGCCCTGGGTTCGGTGCGCACTGCAGAATCGACCGAGATCCAAAGCTTCGTCGACTACTGCGCGTATCGAGGCTCGAACTTGACGGGTGGCCACTGGCTGGGAGCCTACTGCCGGAACGACATGGTCGCCATGTTCGGGTACAATTACAGCTGGTACGCCTCCTTGCTTTAGCTCCCGTCTGTCTCCTAAGTTGCTCGAAGCTGAACAATTCCTGTGGCAGGATTGACCTCGACTACTGCGTTGGCAACAACGGCGGGGAGCTTATTCCCTACGAGAAGTAAGTAAGCATGCTGTTCCTGGGTCGAGGAACGTCCGCTAACTCACCTTCTCTAAGCGGCAACTACTCGACCAGTTGCACCAAGTGCGGCATCACGTTCGAGGCAAAGACAATCATGCTCAACTGCCGCTGTGCCGACGTCGACGAGCACGATGTTGCGACGTCCCTGGACCTGAGTAGGAATTTCCAATCCAAAATCTTGGTCCTGCCTGCCCAAACGTTGCTGACAAGATCGAAACAGACACCACCATCTACGACTACAACGGGAGCGTCGGCTGCTTCAACCACTTGGGCAACAAGACATGGCTTGAGCACAACTAGCCTTTCAGACAGCACCACACAACGCAGCACGCTCTACAAAACGTGTCGAGTTGTACAGGTAACCGGGCTGTCGTCTCAGCGAGCTCGTCTCGGATGGTTCTGCTTCCCTATGCCCCCATGCGGTGTTCTCATCGGGGAGAAAGTCAAGTCAGAACCAAACTTCCCACAATGCTCTTCAAACCAGTTTTCTTCGAGGTGCCGAAACTGGCCCTCTCTGTGACTTATGAGCGATTGCCATGCATTGGGAGTGTGCTGGTGCCGTTTCCTCTCCGCTGTTGTGTTCGGCTTCCAGGCTCGGCCTCTGCGATGTTTGTTCCCGGACCTTGACTCGTGCCGCCGCTTGGACGAACCGGCTTCGGCAGATTAACAGGACGTCCCAACTGACTGACCGTTTTACGGGCGCGATCTTCTCGGAATCCCGTGTGGCTCATTTGGTGGGAAGAAAACAGACTGCCAGGACAGGAAGGTGGGTCATGGCATTTACACCCATCCATGTCGTCATTGACTCGACTTACACGGACAGGTCGAGACCAGGAACCGGGCGAGCCGGGAAACTTCGATGTCATAGCTTCCCAGCGCTTGGGGACAAGCCAGGTATTAAAAGAGCAATTCACTCTCCTCAGTTCCGTGAACACAGCATTCCCAAATCACAACTTCGTCACTCAGAGAAATCGTCCAAAATGTCGTCCAAGTCTCAGTTCGAGAGCGGTATGCAAGACCACAAGCTTCCTGACCCCCAGTACGTAGACTAACAACAGCAGGCCACGAGATCCCGGTCTCGGGCCAGGAGTTTCCGGGCCTGGAGAGCAAGATGCCTCACCCGCAACCACTGTTTGATGAGATCCCGACCGACGACGGCAAGAGCCAGAAGTACAAGGCCGCGGGCAAGCTGAAGGGCAAGAAGGCCATCATCACGGGCGGTGACTCGGGCATTGGGCGCGCGACCGCCATCCTGTTCGCTATGGAGGGTGCCGACTCGCTCATTGCCTATCTCCCCGAGGAAGAGCAGGATGCGCAGGAGACCAAGAAGCGGGTGGAGCAGTACGGGCAGCAATGCCACCTGGTGGCCACCGACTTGATGGACAAGGCCAACTGCAAGAAGGTGGTGGACGAGGCGGTCAAGGTGTTCAACGGGCAGATCGATATCTTGTTCAACAATGCGGCCTACCAGATGGTGGTGGACGACATCAAGGACCTTTCCGAGTAAGTCTGCCCACACACCGTCAGTGCCTCATATACCCAGTGAAGAAAGTGCTGACGCTCTGCTCAGGGACCAGTGGCTGCAAACCTTCAACACCAACATCCACCCGTACTTCTTCATGGCCAAGTACGCGCTGGAGCACATGAAGCGCGGCAGCACCATCATCAACAACGCCAGCATCAACGCCTACATTGGCCGCCCGGATCTCCTCGACTACACGTCGACCAAGGGTGCCATTGTCTCGTTCACGCGGGGTCTGAGCAACCAGAAGGTGGGCCAGGGCATCCGGGTCAACGCGATTGCGCCGGGCCCGGTGTGGACGCCCCTGATCCCGTCGACGATGCCGGAGAAGGCGCAGAAGCAGTTCACCAGCCCCATGGGGCGGCCATCGCGTAAGTCCATCGATGTGTTTCCTCGGGGGTGGGCACCACGAGAAACTGTGTTGCTGACATGCGGTGATTCAGAACCGAGCGAGATTGCAACCTGTGTCGTCTTCTTGGCCTCTCCGGACAGCTCCTCGATCAGCGGGCAGGTAATCCACTGCAACGGTGGCAGCGTTGTCGGCAGTTAAGGGGAGGCATGGCGCTATATCTGGGGAAAGTTATCGGCAGCAATTGTCTTCAGTTCAACTTCTGAGCGAGCAGAATGGAAGCCACGATATGCTCTGCCGCTGTCAGAAGATGGTTTAGCGCCGGTGGCAGCTGGAAGAGGGCCGTGCTTTACTACTTGACAGTGTCTGCACAGTGCGAGCCTGGTATAGACAATGGAAGTTACGATGGCAGCATAAAGACAAAGAACTGTGATTACATGGGGTTCATTGTCAAGCTGTACCTACTGCTTGAATCAGATAAAGACTAAAGCTTCTAGACTCCCCTGATTTTATGCTTTCAAGCAAAAACCGCCGCCTAGCATGCCTGCTCCCCTCGAAGATAGGCCGTGTGTGCAAACGTCTCGCACAGTGTTTCGCACTACGGATACAACCCTTCTAAACTTTGTTTTTGGACCGACTTTCCTTCGACACGCTTTCCCAAATTCAACTTCAGCTTCAAACCGACTCTAAATTCACCACATTACAAAATATTCACTGCGATGCACAAGGGGAAGTTGTCGAAATCATCACCAATTCCAAGACCCTCACAAAAGGGTTGTCAATCATAACCGCTGCCAAGACAAGTTAATTCCAGAGCCACCGACCGACATGCCGGATCCCGATCTCTTACACCAGCTGATCGGCCTCGCGGCATCGGTCACGGTGGCTCTGCTCACGGTGCCTGCTCTGCTCCATGTCTGGAAGACGAGCAAGTTCCTCAGAGGCGGCTACATCCAACTCGGAGAAGACGAAGGCAACTACCAAGATCGCGATGGAGTCGCCACCGAGACGTCGATTCGGGCTTACACGGACACGCGACCTCGAGTCGCTGTCTGGGTCTGCACCGCTATCGGCCTGGGAGCATCTATTGCTGCTGCGATTGTACTCCTGAAGAGCGCCAATCACACCGATATTCTTTCTGCACTGTCTGCTTGGACAGAGCCAGCGTGCTGGGTACGATTCCTCCCACAGCGAGGTAGACAATGGGCCATTCACTAATTTGTCCATAGTTCTTCCTGGGCTTGCAATGTGCTTTCCTGCCTTCCAGACACCAGCACCGACCCAAGTTCCGACAGACCGTCTTTGGTCTCCTGTCATCGCTGTCGGTTGCCGCCTCCGTCGCCCTCCGCCATGGATATGAAGCCCTCGCCTCACTCCACAGCCCCGAAAGGGACACGACCGCTGTGATCCTGTCGAGTCTGTACGCCCTCCAGTTGACCGCCGCTGTAGCTACGGCATGTGGTTTTGCAGCCTTTCCCCGCCGTCCCGATGTCTACGACCAAGAAGGGCTCGTCGATCAGCAGCATACTCTCTCCCTGTTGTCGAGGCTCACATTCACCTGGAACCGGGACATCTTCAGCATCGTTGGCGAGCGACAAATGAAGATCCAAGACATCCCAAACCTCGACCATGCCACCCGATCAAAACACCTGCTGGCTAAGTTCCTCGCAAGACACACCAAGGGCCCTCTTTGGAAGCGGCTCATCCGGGCGCATGCCCGCGAGCTCGCCATACAGTGGACCATGACCCTCTTTATTGCCCTCATGGCGCTGTTTCCGCAGATTGCGCTCTACAATCTCCTATCCAAGATCGAGCAGAGTCTGGAGCGCAAGTCCTGGGACCCGTCCGTCTTCATCTGGGCGTTCCTACTGCTGCTCAGCCAGATCCTCCAAGTCAAAGCCAACAACTGGCTCAGGTGGATCACGACCAGCCGCCTCGAGATTCCCGTGAGCGCGCTCCTGCAGTCTCTGGTCTTCGCCAAGGCTCTCAAGCAGTACGAGACCGCTCTTCCCGGCGGCCAGGATGCAGGTAAGAACAGCGATTCTGACAGCCAGGACGGCTCCGAGGATACTGCTGGGAAGAAAGGGGAGCGGACAGGCGGCAAGAAAGGCAAGAAACCCGAGACTCGCCAGTCGGTGGTCAACCACATGAAGCTCGACAGGTATGTTTCTCTTTAAGGTTCTGCCCGCTTCTGTTCTAACCTCTCGCAGTAACCGAGTGGTCATCTTCTGCACCTACAACAACAACTTCCCCATGGCCATCTTCAAATTTATCGGCGCTGGCGTCTTCACCGCCAAGCTAGTGGGTTTGTTGGCTGTGACGTGCGGTGTGGCTGCCTCGTGTCTGATGATCCCAATCAGCTTGATGCTGTCGAAAAGATATACGAACCTGCACTTTGGCCTGATGCAGTATCGAGATGCCAAGGCCCATCTCCTGACCGAGGCCCTCCACGGCATGCGTCAGATCAGATACTCGGCTCTCGAGCAGCATTGGGAGGACAAGATACTGGCATCTCGCAACAAAGAGCTTAGACAATACTGGAAGGCTGTTCTCTGGCAGTGTCTGGTTGTCTTCTTCGTCAATCTCGGCCCACTGTTGCTCGCCGCTGTCACCTTCTCCATCTACGTCTGGCAGAACGGCACCAACATCCGGGCGTCCGTCATCTTCACGTCGCTCGGCCTCTTTGACCAGCTCGACGAGGCTGTCTCTCTTTTGCCTCTCCTCCAGACGTACCTGGTTGAGGCATGGACCAGCGTTGTGCGGCTCGAGAAGTACTTCAATCAGACGGACAAGGAGCCCGTGGCGAAACCGGGCGATGCCATTGTCTTTGACAACGCCACGGTGGCATGGCCGAGGGTTCAAGACTCCGAGGCCTCTAAGGGGCAGGGAGAAGAAGGAGAGCAGCGGGAGGCTCGCTCGATGCTCAGAGACGCGACCCTCGACTTCCCCATCGGAAAGCTCAGCGTCATCACGGGGAAGACGGGCTCCGGCAAGAGCCTTCTGCTCGCAGCGATTCTCGGTGAGGTTAAGCTCCTGGCCGGCGCCGTTCGAATGCCGTCCGTTCCCAAGTTCGACCAGAACGCCAAGTACATCCCCAAGACGGAATGGATCATCCCGCAGTTGACCGCGTTCGTCTCCCAGACGCCGTGGGTCGAGGGCGGTACTGTTAAGGAGAACATAGTGTTTGGCCTTCCCTACGTCGAGGACCGATACCGCAAGGTTATTGAGGCCTGCGCTCTGGAGAAGGATATCGAACTCCTGGTCAACGGTGACGAAACCGAAGTGGGACCTAAGGGCGTCACACTCTCCGGCGGCCAGCGATGGCGCCTTGCCCTCGCTCGGGCCCTGTACTCCCGGGCCGGCATTCTTGTGCTCGACGACGTCCTCAGCGCCGTGGACCCCCATGTCGGCAGATTGATTGTGGACAAGGCACTCAAGGGCGAGCTTGCCCGAGGCAGGACTCGCATCTTGGCCACTCACCATGCCGACCTGGTTCTGCCTTACTCGAGCTATCTTGTGTCCCTCCGCAGTGGCGAGGTTGAGTCGGCCGAGCTTCTTTCCCCGTCGGATATCGAGGCTGTTGTTACCGCTGAAGTCGAGCAGGACACTGCGTCTGGATCCGCGGAAGAGCCCACAGCTGACACTGACACTGGCCATCCGGCTCCAGAGGAGCCAAAGACCAAGAAGGACGAGGAGAAGATGGAGAAGGGACGCGTCAAGTGGAGGGTCTACAAGGCCTATTTCAGAGCCAGCGGTGGCATCTTTGCCTGGGTGGCTGGCATCTCGGTGGTTCTGCTCACTCACACTCTGGCGGTCGCCCGTGCCTGGAGTCTGAAGGAACTCTCCCAGCAGGCGGCGTCTGAGACGGCTCATTTAGTTTTGCAAACCGCGCGCATGATCTCCTTTCCGGTGTATACCGACGAACACAACATGAACTCTCAGCGCTCTGGGCGTGGCGTCTTCTTTTGTAAGTCTTCATGTTGCGTTTACCATCACCAGCCCGCTGTCGTGTCTGCCTTGCTCTTGCTAACTGCTTGTTCAGGGCTGGGCGCATACGTTATGTTTGAATTTGTCATGCTCCTGGTTCAGGTGACCCGGGTCGTGATCACCTTCATCATCGGCATGAGGGCCTCGAGGGAGCTGTTCCAGCGGATGACGCACGCTGTCCTCAGGGCTCCCTTGCGCTGGCTCGATACCGTGCCGTCTGGCCGCATCCTCAACCGATTTACGACCGACACCATGGCGCTCGACAGGCGCTTGGCGAACCAGATCTTCTCCTTTATCCGGAATCTCCTGTTCCTAGCCGTCATCATCACCACCAGGTATGTCGTCTCCTAGCGGTACAAATACCACGGTATATGCATGATCAACTGACAAACAACAAACCAGTCTGTCTGTGTCGGTCTACGTCATCTTCGTCGGTGTGTTCCTCTTCCTCCTCTATGTGCGTATTGCGCGCGAGTACATCCGGGCGGCCCTCGAGGTCAAGCGCATCAACTCGGTCTCGCACTCTCCCATCTACGACCAGTTCACTTCGGTCCTCTCGGGCCTGTCCACCATCCGCGCGTTCGATCGCACCGAGTTCTACATGGACCGCATGCACGGACTCATCGACAACAGCTCCAAGGCGTCGTGGATGCTGGAGCTGTCCAGCCGCTGGATGGCCTTCCGGATGGGCATTCTCGGCGCCATGTTTGTCAGCGTCGTTGCCTGCGCCGTGGCCTTCAGCCGTGTCGACGCTGGCCGGGCCGGCTTCAGCCTGGCCTTTGCCCTGCGCTACACCAACTCCCTGACCTCGCTTCTCCAGTCCGTGACCTCGGTCGAGCTGGGATTCAACGCCTGTGAGCGCATCCTCGAATATGCCGAGATTGAGACCGAGCCCGAGGGCGGTAAGGATGCCCCGGCTGCGTGGCCGACCGAGGGCAGGATCGAGGTGGACAACTTGACCATCAGCTACGCCGAGGACCTGCCGCCCGTCTTGAAGAATCTCAACTTCAACGTGGGAGCCGGCGAGCGGATCGGCATCATCGGCCGGACGGGCGCCGGCAAGTCGACCCTGGCCGCCGTCTTCTTCCGCCTGCTTGAGCCTGTGGAGGGTTCCGTGCGCATCGACGACATCGACATCTCGAAGCTCAAGCTGTCTCAGCTGCGGAGTCGTCTTGCCATCATCCCGCAGGATCCTTTTCTGTTCTCGTGAGCAGCCCTGCCCTTGTCTTTATCTTTCTGCTTCAAAGATTTCCCATTCATGGCTAACACCGTTTGTACAGGGGCACCCTTCGCTCGAATCTCGATATCGATGGTACCATGACCGACTACGAGCTGCTGGAATCGCTGAAGCGCGTCCACCTGATTTCGCCAGGCGAGAATATCGAGGCTTCGGCTGCACACATATCTGCCGCTGAGGAGGTTACTGCAAGCACCTCGGCCTCGGCCTCAGCTGCGCTCCCTACCCTTGACTCCGAGACAGCGACACAGGCATCGACCGCCCTCGAGCCCGAGCCCGAGCCCACAACCAACGCCGAGCCCTCGCCGCCGAGGCAAACCGAACAAGACAACCCCAACATCTTCACCAACCTCTCGACCCCCGTCAGCACCGGCGGCGCCAACCTGTCCCAAGGCCAGCGCCAGCTCGTCTGCCTGGCGCGCGCCCTCCTCAAGCGGCCTAAGATTGTCGTGCTGGACGAGGCGACCAGCGCTGTCGACCGCGGCACGGACAGCAACATCCAGGAGTCGCTGCGCGCCGAGTTTGCCGCGGCGGGCTGCACCGTCCTGGTTATTGCTCACCGGCTGTCGACGGTGGCTGACTTTGATCGGCTGCTTGTGCTTGAGAAGGGCCGCGTAGCTGAGATGGGGACGCCGAAGGAGCTTCTGCTCGCGGAGATGAAGAAGGCTGCTGCTGCTGCGAAGGCTCGTAAGAATATCGGTGTGGGTGAGGCTGCTCGCGAGCATGACGGTGATGGTGACGAGAGCACCCTGCAGAGCGAGACGGATGCCGAATTCGATGGCACAGGGCTGTTCTGGGAGATGGTGCAGAAGAGCGCTGAGAAGGAGAAGTTGGTGGAGATGATTCTGGGCGAGGAGAAGGATGAACTGATGGAAGGCATCTTTGGCCGTGAGCATAATTAATCTGGGAAAGGGTAAGGTAACGTTAAAGGGTAAGGCGCAACTGGCTTGAGCTCATGGATGGCTGGCGTCCGGCATAACGCTAAAGAGGACCGGAGTGTGTTTGCTTTTTGCTCCTTGTACAGGATAGATTTGTTCGATACCACCTTACTGTGTTTGCTGTGACTGAGATACGTCACGGGTATTCGGGCGTAATGGGTTGCTCGACATAATGAACAGAATTCAAGTCGTTGGTTTCAATACGTGTCTCTCCATGAGTTGTTGTTGTTGTGGCACATCCAGCTGGAAAAGGTCAGGTAACTCTTGATCTTGTGTTGCAGATGCCCCTTTGACGGCTCGTTTCATGGCAGCCTTTGACGACACATGACAAGCTTTACCCTGGGACACAAAGTGTTCTCGGTGATGATGATTCATACAATACAGCTGCTGCAAGAGCTTATCCTACAGAGTAAGGAGAAAATAAAGACGATTGGGGCCTCTAGTTTCCCACTCAGAGACCAAATCAAGAAAGGCTCCAGCACCATAAGCGCCCCCCATCCATCCGTATTGCCCTTTGCCCATGATCCCCGACCTTCTTTTTCCCAACCCCTCTCTTTCCCAGACCCCGGAAGGCAGGCGTATCCATGAACAGCCAGGTATTCAGCATGCTGAGAGACTGAGTCCTTGGCTGTGATCCCAACGCCAAACGCCAATGTCTGATGCTCCGGTGAGAATGCGGCCCACGAAGTAGGAAAGAAGAGAGTGCCAAAGACCCAAAGACCCAAATGAAAAACCTCGCTCAAAAAGAACTTGCCCATAGAATAGCTTGTGCAAGAGGCTGATAAGAGACAAGTCGTGCGGTTGACTTGGGTCCCTTCTCTTGCATGCTTCATTCACCCTCTTCCCAACGCCAAATGCAGAAAGCCCAAAGCCGCGCCCCGAACCATAAACGCCATGGTCATTTTTGCTGTGAAGATCCTCAAGTCGTGAGGAGTGCCATCAGCTGATAAGAAGTGAGGCGAATGCGAATGCAAGTGCTCACTCCTCCTCGGCCATGTCGTTGCCGTCACCGTCCTGCATGATGGTATCGTTCTCAGAGTGAGCATCACCACCGTCAGCAGCCTCAGCTTGATGAACACCCACAGCCTGGTTGACATGACCGGCCATGCCAGCCCACTGCCCCTGCATGTGACCAGCGGGCATGGAGAAGCCGACCGGCGTCTGGCCCCTGACGAACCCAGCAGTCTGGCCCATGACGGGCGCCGGAGCAGGAGTCACGCCCCTCACGGGAACAGGCGTCTGGCCCCTGACCGGAACGGGCGTCTGCCCCCTGACGACAGGAACCGGAGCAGGCGTCATCGACCTCGCCCGCATCACCATCATCTGCTGTTGTTGCTGCTGAGGATATCCCGGACCCTGGACCGCCGAGGCAGAATGCTGAATCCGAAACTGCCGATCCCGCTCACTCACAAACCAGCGCACCGTCTGCGAGTCGTTGCGGACGTAGACAAACATGCGGCGCACCTCGAACACGTCCCACAGCAGGCCGATGGCGTACACCCGGCGGTTCTCGTGGTGGGCCAGGCGCAGCAGCAGGGGGTTGTGCAGCCAGGCGTTGATCATCTCGTCGAGCGTCTGGCGGTCCTGGCGGGCGTGCTCCTGCTCGGCTGGGTTGTTGTGGTGCTGCTGCGGCGGCTGGTGGTCGTGGAAGGGGTGCGAGGGGTGGTGGTAGGACAGGTTTGAGGGGGTGGCTGGGGGGTAGGGACCGCTGGGGAGGGGGGCGGGGCCGTAGCCGGGGTTGGGGTGCTGCGCGTACTAGAGAGAAGAAAGCGGGTTAGTTCAGATCGGGTTCTTGTGGGATTTGTGGTGTTTCGCCCGCGGGATCGGCGTGTGAGCGCGAAATGGTCGCAACCCCGCGGCTCGTTGGGATGCCGGGGACGCCGGCAACGCCGAGAAAGCGCAGACAATGGGATCGCGGCTGGACAGGGTCAAGGGAGTCAGGGCAAGAGAGTAACATACCTCTTGATAATGATGGTAGCCCTGGGGCGGGTAGCCCATCGGGGCAGGAGGCGCGGCGTGCATGGGGTACTGGCCGTAGCCAGGAGGTGGGTAATGAGGCGCAGGGTACGTGTTGTACCCATACGGGCTCGACTCACGGCCATAGTGAGGGGCCGCGGCCTGCAAGTCACCGGCCCAGGAATCGGGAATCTGGGTCCGGGCACGGCGGGGGTCCAGATGGGGCCGGGTGGCGTAGACCCAGTCGTAAATGTCGAGGATGATCTGGTCATGCTCGATATCCTCGGGAGTTGGGGCAGCCCGGTGAACCAAGGGGCGATGGCCCATGGCACCAACCTGGGGGGAGTTGATCTGCTCACGGTCGGCGCGAGCATGGCTAAGGGGGCGGCCGCCGGCGTTGTTGTTGTGTGCCGGGGGGTTGCCGCGGCGGCGAAGCGGGTCGTTTACTTTCTCGGCGACCCCATTTTTCTTGACGACGTCGGTCTTACCATCATCATCCTGATCATCATAGTCCTCGTCGTTCTCTTCACCATCTTCATCAAAGCCATCGTCAGAAGAACGACGGGCCAGTTCGCTCATGCCGACAATGGCCCTGGCAGCTGCCTTGCGGCTCGGGCGAGCTTTGGGGCTCTCTGTGGCCGGCTCTATTGTGTCAGGCTGGGCGCGGCGATGGGGAAGAGCGGCCTGCCTGTGGCCGTCGTTGGTGGCCGATGGACGAGGGCGACGATGGTCGGCATCATCGCGAGCATCGGTTGGCGAGGAACCTTGAGGGCGGCGGGGCTCGTGGTTGGAAACATCGTCGTCGTCGTCGTCGGCAATGTCGTCGTCCTCCTCATCGTTACGAGACCTGGCCTTCTTGGCCACCTTGCGACGGGGCTCATCGTCATCGACAGCCGAAGCAGCGCGCTTGGTTCCGCGGGTCTTGGCCGGTTTGGCCGGTTTAGTCGGTTTGGCTGGCCTGGCTGGCTTCTTGAGGCTCCAGTCGCAGGCGTCGGCATCGATGAAGTGGCTACGGTTGGAGTGCCACCTGCGAGTCCGGGCGCAGTCCTCGCACATGCGCAGAGAACACGAGGAGCAGACTTGCAGCGTGCCGGCGGATCGGCCGTTGCACCAGTCGCACTTCTGGACCCGACCGTACTTGGGAGTCCAGTCCCGGTGGGTGCGAATCCTCTGGCTGGCGAGTTCCTCGAGAGGCGGGGGGCCTTGGGGAGCCATAGCAGGCTCGGTGGAAGGGCCCGGGGTGTTCGAGTCGTCGCCGCGGTTGATGGAATGATGCCGGGCGGTGTTTTGATTATCGGTTGCCACGTTGCCGGGCTCAGTGGGATGCGACATGCTGTCGTCGGAGATCGTGTCTTTTGCCGCAGCAGCGTTGTTGTCGATCTTCTCATCCATCTTTGACAAAGATGTTGGTGAAGAGAGTCGAGGCAAGGTTGCAGGAGCAAAGAGAGGGTGCAGGAAGCAAGAGAGGGATGCAGAAGACTGCGTGGAAGTTGACTGATGGAATAGCTGGATGGTGGAAGAGTGGAAGAATGCGGGTTGGATGTTGTTGGGTTTGGAAGAGCGAGAGGCAGCGAGCTGTGGGAAAGGAAGAGGGCTTAAATAGGCAGCGAGGGAAGAGCAGCAATCTCAACTGACGTGGCCAGAGCTTGCCCTGATGACCAGAGGGTTGGGGAACACAACGGAGTGAACAAGGAAAACACTTGGGATGAGGGCGATTTCGAAGAGGCCACACCACGCCTGGCCAGGCAGATATCGGGCTGATGGGTGCTGGTGACTGGGCCCTTCAATCCACGCCGGATGGCAGCCACTGCCGCATCTCCAGCCAGTTTGTCCGTTATACCTTGGGGAAGAAGCCTGCAAAACGGCTATTCCCCTCGGCTTCTTGCCCATACTTCCAGTTTTGCAAGCACACTGCCCTTTATCACATCGAAGGCTTCCTCAGCCTCGAGTGACAGCCTCGACAAGCAAGAGACCGTCTCCAGCCAGTCTCCCAAACCCCAAACACCCATCGTTCCTCGAGGTTTCTCATGTTCCTCGGCCCCCACGCGCCTTCGGTGTGGATCGATGGCGCCACGCCGGCGTGCTGCCTCAACAATGTGAAGCTCGGACGAAGCCTTTGTTTCGATGAGAATGGCGTGGCCACACGCCCGCACGATCGGCGATATGTCACACCTGATGCCTCTCCATCTCAACGTCAACAAAGAACAGAGGCAGTGTGAGTCATGGTTCTCTCCAGCAGGGCTCAGCTTTTCTCAAAACAAGTTGGCGGCAGATGAGAGCCCGCTGAATCATGTTGAAGGTTGCGAGCCAAGGAATCAAGCGTGGAGGTCAGCGATGCTGCAAGTCTGCCAGCGATGATGGTCATGAACTCCTCTGAATCCTCTCTGCCATGACTAGGGCGGTGCAAAGAGGGTTGAATCCGATATCAGACCATACGACACAGGATACGTGGGAGCTTCGAAGACGGTGAGGTCTCTGGCAAATCCACGACACAGGCGATGAAGAAACCATGTCAACAATGGAGACCCGGGCACGTAGTCGAGCTCCAAAGCATCCCAACCTGAGCCATGAAGTTTACCTCGGGCAGAGTACGTGGCAGAAAATGAGCAACGAAAACATAATGGCAATATCCGGCAGTCGAATTCCACAGTCTGGGCCCCCAGCCGAGCCGGACGACAGGCTGGCGGTCGTTGTTGCGGATTCCGCAGTCGGCCGACGTCCCCAAGCCCGGGGTGGATCAGGTGTTCAAGTTGTCCGGAGCCGCAGCAGGGACAGGCACTTGGGAAGGAAGAGTGAGGTCCCCTTGGTCCCTTGCCAAGACCGATCAGCACTGAAAGTGGGCCATCCAGCTTTTGTGGGGTCGCACAGGGATCGCGAAAAGCCGTTTCACAGTCGCATCCAATCAATGACAGCATGCCCCGCTGCTCGCGTCTTCATTGGCCAATTGAATTAATAGGACCCGCCAACTTCGCGTCCACGACGCGCTCTTTTCGCGACTGACGCGTCTCCCAGCCCACCACCTTTTTCTTCCCCAGCTCTCGCCCGTCCCCTCCACGTCTGCCCCGCGACCCAAAAGTGTGCGAGGGGAATGTGAGAGAACATTGCGGAACCCGGGGTTCTGCGAGAAACAATTACTGGGTACTGAGTCTACCACAAGCATAAGGAAGCTCAATTTACTAGCACTTCTCGAGAAGACTGCAAATGCTGTGCTTGGGGGGATCAGCACGACCAGTTCTCGACCACACCCGTCCTCGGAAGCCAAGGAAAAGGTTTTTCTCTAGCTCCCGACCCTCTGGACTGCCTTGCCTACTTTGTACAAGTCAGGGGCTCGACGAACTTCGAAGGGAAAAGGGAGAACACCCCACGTCCCCTGAGGCAGGAGACAATCGCCCACCATCAGAACACGGGGAAATGGAATTTCGTGACACGGAATAGCTTGGCCCTGCTCTCTGTTCCTGCATTTCCAGGTCGCCCAGCAAGCCTCCCTTCTGCCACCAGGGCACGGACCTGGCGATCCGACTCCCCGGGCTGCCGCTCCCGCCCTTGGAAAAGTCATGACGTGAATACCGTCATGATCAGCTACTCCCCTGCTGCCCTGACTTCATGTTTCATCTCGCAACAACCTCTGAATCTCGAGAATTGTGGAGAAAAGCAAGAACATCGTTGACTGGAGACAGCAGCTGAGTGTCTATTTGCAGACGACAAAGGGCGTCTAGCCAGGCAAACAGGCAGCCAGAAATAGGACCGCTCTTAAAAGCCATGTCTCTCGTTGCCATGATGGAGGGTGACGCAAGAAGTGGGAGGGCAAACCAGGCTGACCACCTCTTAGAAGCTGGGATATAGCCCTCGACCCGGGCGCGCCGGCAGAGCAGTGACTTCAACCCTCCATTTTCGCGCGGAAGGGATGGGAAGACAGACGGTCACTCCCGAGCTGCCCTGGCAGGAAGCAACGGTCCCAGTTTTCCCATGATGGTGGCGTGATAATGTACTCGTACGACTACTCGTAAGACGGTCAAAGTGAAGGGTACCAAATGAGGACTGAAAAGGGAGAAGAAAAACTGAGACAAGCTTTCTCCTGCGGGAGGCCATCTCCCCCAGTTCTGTCCGGCCTCCATCAAGCGCCTGCTCTCGGTTCACCGCCGGCAGTATGGGAAATGCCTAAGGTACCTTACCTAGGTGAGTGTGTGGATATCGCCTCCTGGAGGACAATCCATCTCCCACGGCAACCAGAACAAGGGGCTTGAAAGGAAAAGGGCGCCAGATTTGTCACTTTTCCGTTAAGTGCTTGCAGGAGGAAAGCCGTGGAGCGAGAGTCGAGGCGGGGCACCTGCAGCGCCCAGACCGGTCGCCATTGGCCAGCCGTCCCCTGCGCACCACCTGGAAGCCCTGTCCGGCCCATCTTGTGGCCCACTTTCTGCGCACAGGGTGCCCTGTCATGGACGGGTGCTCGCCCAGACCTGCTCTTATTAGGCGCATTATTCCTTCTGGTCGCACTCCCGCCTCCCCGTCAACGGATTTCCCTCTTCACCTTCTCCCGGTCTGGCGCACACCTTTGCCATCTTGCACCAGAAAGTCTGCGATTGCGCGCATCTTCGCTTCTCTCGACGAGTGCCTCATCTGAACACTGTCATCAGCTGCGGCAAACGTGTTTCTATCTTTGGCGACGCCTCCTGTCTACCAACCACTCACAAGCCAGCGGCGCATTCCTGTCGCCGCGTCGCAAACCACCCGTTTCCGGGCGCAAACCACCCAGCCGACCACCGAACCATTGCGCGTCTTATATTCTCTCTCGACCTGCGCTCAGCGACAACACCGATCCCTAGTTCAAGCGACGTCGAAATACAACCACAACCATCATGCTGCTGCCGTCGGCACTGCCCTGCGACTCGTCGCAAACACCACCCCTGACGCGCCTGCAGTCGGCGCTCTTCGCCTCGCCGCCCGCCAGCCCTCCCCATCTCTCGACACAAACCGCCATCGGCAACATCTTCTCGACATGTCGCTCGCTACAGTCTCTGATCGCCAACCCCGCGCCGCCTTCGACCGCCGCCGTCGCACAAGAGCCCATCACCCCGCCAGCCTCGTCGCATTCCCAACTGCCCACCCCCCCGCTGGCGCATGCGCCGTCCCCGCTTAAACTGCGCCTGCGCTCGCGCAAGGCCGATACCACGAGCGCATCAGCAGGCGACCACGGCCCGGCGCGCAAGCGCATCGTCAAGCGCACCGCCGCCGTCGCCCAGCAACCGCCACGAGGCCCCAACAAGCGCCGTCGCGCGGTGGATGACGACATGGGACACTATAACAACACCAACAACAACAGCGGAGACGACAGCGACGTGGACCAAGAACACCACGAGCGCCTACCCGCCAGCATCTTCGCCAACCGCAACGACTCAACCGAACCCCGTGACCCATCCGCCCCGCACACACCCAAGCGCTCGCGCATCGCCCCCGAAGTCCTCCCCCTCGGCCTCGACCGATCCGACTACCACAGCCTGCACTCCTCCTTCTCCTCCGAAGCCAGCAGCATACCCGACGACCACCAGTACGACGAATTCCAAAAACAAGGCACCGACGTCGTAGTCGAAGCAGACGGCGAGACGTGGAGCACCGAAGAGGACCGCATCCTGGTCGAGCTCGTGCTCGAGAAGCTCAAGCTGACCAAGTCGGACTGGCAGGACTGCGCGCGCAGCCTGGGCAAGGACCGCGGGAGTGTCGGGAGGAGGTGGAAGAGTCTGATGGTGAATGGGGATGTGGGACTTAAAAGGGGGGGTCAGAGACGGGGGAGGATACATGGGACTTGGAGGTGATTCACATCTTTGAGTCTGTTGGGGGGTTTTATTTTGATTCTTGGGGGGTGGTGGGTGTGTTATTGTATGTGCTATTAATACTGGCTGGCTTGTTTGGCTTGGTTACGAAAAGTCATTTACAGGAGACGGGGCGGACGGCGTTCTGACGACTTTGGCTGGAGGGAAGGGAACAGAAGGGCCATGGATTGGGGTTACGGCATTGGGTTTGGGATAGGGGATGGTGGACGGGGAGTTTGGATCGGGCAATGTGCTGTCATGATACCATTGCCCAGACAGGCAGATTTCTGTCTTGCCTATTGCTGTTGCCACACGAATTCGCATTGTAGATACTTATTGAACGAACTAATTCCATGCTCAACCTCACGCTACTCACCCAAGTCGTCCTGGCTGCTCGGCCTCAAGTCCCTCGATGTTGCACAATCCTAAGGGATGGATTCAATTGAATACAGAAACAGGGAAACTCGACCGTCGTCTTGGTCATCCAAGGGCGCGGCGATGCAATGCATGGTGAACTCGGAATAGAAGCAAGTTTCTACGGCGGAGGAAAGGCCTGTATCACACATACGCCACCCCGAGCCGCCCTGCGCCCCGGCGCATTGCATCGCATCTCCCTGGCTGATGAAGAGATGACCGGTTTCATGCGGGCGTCTTATTCAGAGAATAATTCAGTATTGACTGCATCCTGCGCCTTGAACAGACAGCAAATCAGAGACCATAACGAGTGCCCTCGGACTCTCCTTGCCTTGTCGAGTTGCGCAAGGGCAAATGCAAGTCATTACGTAGTTCGAGAGCTGAGGGAGGTTGTTGGGACGTGAAACATGGTCCGTGATGCCTTGCATGAACCAAGGCCGCCCCGACCTGTCATCAGCCACGGCGGAATAAGGTGGTGTGTGGCACGGATGTTTCATGTTTCAGACGACATCAGGCCGGTATCACCGAGTCCAACTTCTTGCCCGCCTTGATCCTATCTTGCTAAGTCCTACGGTATGGTAGGACACCCTCGAGAGGAAGGGAGCCTCCCTCTTTGTCGACGGCAACCGGCCAAGTGAACAGGACGGCCACATCTCATTATGTCTCCTCCAGGTGGTGACGGCTCCAGCTGCCGCTCCCCTCCCCCTTCTGACCCTCCAGCACGTCCCTTTCGCCTCCCTCCCTTGCTTGGCAGAGGTGAAGCAGGGCTGCCTCATGTCGGGGGAGAGAACCAGGGTATTCTCTTCAACCATGTGCCCGCGACCTCCTGTCCTTCCTTGAGTAGCCCGCTCATCGCCGCTGGCAGTTAAGGCCAGAAGGCAGAAAGAAGCCGAGTTGAAGCATGGCGAAACCTGGACAAGAGTCACCAACCAGCCGGTAGTATGTCAGATCATACCGAGCCCTATGTTGGCAGCATCCCGTTCCAAAGTGGTGTGCAAACCCGGGAACTCCAGCTTTGTAATCTATCCAGAAAGGAGATTTACATTGGAAAAATATAAAACACAATATCCAACTCCATATCCAACCCCGGTCCTTCCTCTCCGCTCACCACCCCTCCAACACCGTCATATCAATATACATCCCCTTCGCCGGCCGCGCCGTCACCCCACCCCGAATCTCAATCTTACCCTCATCCACCTCCTCCTTATGATGCAACTCCATCCCAAACCTCCCCACCCACGCCGCCAACAAGCACGCAAACTCGGCCTTGGCAAACGACTGCCCAATACAGCTCCGCGGCCCATGCAAGAACGTCATGAACGCATAATTACTCGTCGCCCCGCCGCTGGCCGCATGCTTATCACCTTCATATTTAGGCATCCAGCGCTCCGGGTCAAACGATCGCGCGTCGGCGCCCCACAATGCCTCGGACTTGTTGACGGCCCAGGGGACGAGCATGATCTGGGTGCCCTTGGGCACGAACTGGCCCTGGATGGAGGTATTGCAGGCGGCCTTGCGGAGGGTGAGCGGGACGGGGCCGAAGTAGCGCAGGATCTCGTTGCAGACGGCGTTGAGGTAGGGCATGCGGTCGATGTCCATGCTCGATACTGTGGACGACGATTCGTCGACCGAGAGGGGAGGCAGGTGCTCGCGGACTTCGGCGCGCAACCGGGATTGGACGTCGGGGTACTTGGCCAGCAGGTAGACGGCCCAGGTCATGGCGGCCGCGGTGGTCTCGTGGCCGGCCGCGAGGAAGGTCATGAGCTGGTCGACGAGGTTCTCCTCGGTGAAGGCGCCCGACTCGAGGGCTACGGAGAGGATGTCCACGTCGGTGAGCTCCTTCTGGGCGAGCTTCTGCTTCTTTTGCCGGATCAGTTCGGCGCACTCGGCCCGGATCATGCGGGCGGCGGTTTCGATGTCTTCGTTGCGTTTGACGGGCAGCCAGGCGACGATACGGGGAGAGGTGAGGATGGAGAGTAGTTGAAGAAGACGCGCCTGGCGGCTTGGGCGAAATACGTGGGCGTACGCTCGAGTGAGCCGGTTGTCTGGGTTCTTGATGGCGTCAAAGTCGCAGCCGAGGCCGGCGGCGCCGATGATGTCGAGCGTCATGCGGGACGCCCAGTTGCCGGCCTCGATGACGGCCGTCTGCTTGTTCGAGTCGCCCCGCTGGGCAGCGTCGTGCAGGATCTGCTCCGTCATGGCCTGCACGCCTTCGCGGCCCTTGTTCCAGAAGCCGGGGTAAAGATCCTTGATGTGGCGGAAGGCAAACGCGGGCAGCAGGTTCCTCCTCTGCGCCTTGTGCTCATCGCCCTCGGCGAGCAGGATGCCGATGCCCAGGATGCGGCCGATCGAGTACCGGATCTGGTCCGGCTTGACGAAGTCGTAGTTCTTGGTGACGAGCACCTCGGCGAGGGCCTTGGGCGACGTGACAAAGATCCTCTCCTGGTTGAATGGGCCGAGGTACCGGATGAGGCCGTTGTTGGGGATTGAGTTGATCCTGGGTAATCTGTCAGCGGACTGGGCATGGACATGACCAGGTTTTCAAGGGGGAACATACCACTCAAGCATGGGCGCTCCGGTGGGAGAACGCCTGATGGCGTCGAACTGGCCCATGAACCATGAATTTCCGCTGGGCTCGGGAAGGCCGCGCAGAGGCGAGAAGAGCTTGGGATAGAGGATAACCGCCCAGACAACCCATGAAAAGACCTGAATGCCCAGCAGAGCTGCAAAAGCAGCCAGGAAGCCGGGCTGCGGCAACTGTGGGACTCGGCCTGAAGAGAGAAGGTAGGCGCCCCCCAAAGAGAGGGCTGACATGAGTCGAAATGGAAGCATGTTGGAGAGCGAGGAGGAAGCTCGGGTTGGTGATCCGTCCCTTCAAGTTGCTTCGTATGAGAGGATACTCTCGGGTTTATGTACAAAGAACCGCAGGTCGAACCTGGAGTTGCTCGGTGATGATGATGCCACCGCAGCCGAAGCCTGCGTCGCTGGTCAAGGTCAAAACTCGGATGGTTCAAGAACTTCAAGGAGGAGTAATGGCTGTGGGCCTAGAAATTGGAAAGATAGGTCCACGAGGGAAAAATGGTCTTGCGTATATTCAGGAAAATTGCATTCTAAGCCCCTTCTTAAACAGCGGATGAGGAAGCTCATCCCGAAACCGAGGAGAGGTTTCATGAGCCATGATTAAGAACGCGCTGCAACATCACTGCCAACGTTGCAGCGTACGTGGAAACCTTGGAAACGGAGCAGTTCTGGAGCTCCGGCTCCGAGCGGCTTGGCCAATGAGGACACGGCGGAGTCGGTCTTGGCCAAGGCCGAGGTGGGGAGGGGGAGATCGGACATGATCCCGTGAAAATGCCGGCTCAACCATTGCTCCCGGTCCTTTGCGTAGTCAACCTCCGGAGCGGTGCAACAGACAAACGTCGACGAGCTTTGCTCCTGAAGAGCTGCGCCCGTGTCCGTGTCCAGGCCTGAGGCATCTCGGTGGTCGGGCTCGATTGTCCCGACTCGGTCACACGCAGCCTGGGCAAGATGCTGTTCGCTGGGCTTTGCCCGGGCTTCGCGGAAGCCGGCCTTTCGAGGCTCCTTATGCTTGATTGCTTGTTCAAGTTGCTTGCAGCCGGGTTGTCATAGTCGCGCCCCATGCTCGAGTTGGGAAAACTGGCAAAGATAACGTGGCGAGCGTGGCTGGAAATGCAAGACGTTGGCGTGGTTTGAGATTTTTCTCAGTTCTCGGGTTACGGTGCAGAACATCCGACTCGGAAGGTCAGGGAGTTGGGGTCCAACACAAGCTTTTGTCGTGCTTCCTTCCCACAAGGCTGAATGTGCGGTTGCCAATCAATTGCCGAAGTCAGATGCAGCATCTTTTAGGTCACGGCCATCTCGAGCTCTGGATGAGTCACATCATGGCCCAGGGGCTCAAACAATCTCTTAAGTTGTCACGACTATCCCGGAATTACCAGTCAGTTCAAGTCCCGAGTCGTTGAAGCAACAGCACACCTTAGGCGGAAGTTTCGCCGGCAAGAGCACCAAAACCGGCAAGCATGGCTGCCTCCACCACCGATCTGTCTCCAGACCTCCTCGTCAGCACAGGTCCGGCTGAAGATACAGTCCTGTCAACTCAACTGTCGCCCACTGGCACCGTGGTAGAGCCAGTCTCGAACGGAGCCATTACCACGGAAACCCCTACCCCAGGCCAGGAAGATGCGAACTCCCTCACTCATACCGGGCGGCAAACACCCGCCGAGATCGCCGCCTCCGCCCAAGATCAGGCCCTCAAAGCGCCTGCCCCTACCGTCACCATCGTCCCCGGATACCGCCCCCACATCCTCGCCCGCACCCTCGAGATGCACCTGGACTACTACCACCCCCTCTTCGGATGGGGCCTCGAGCTCGAGGCGGGCCTGTCCCAGCGTCTGGGCAACCTGCTCGAGCGGCTCGACAAGCCTGTGAACCAGGTGTGGTCGGCCGTCTTGACGGCCCCAGCTCGAGACTCGCGGGCACCACCTGGCTTGGAAGAACGGATTGTGGGCGTGGTGTACGTCGACGGGGAATGCTCGGGGCAGGAAGGCGTGGCGCGCCTGCGGGCTTTCATCGTCGATGACTCGGTCAGGGGGTTGGGTGTGGGGAGGAAGTTGTTGGCGGCGGCTATGGAGTTCGTGCGGGAGGCTGGCTTCCGCGAGTGCCACCTGTCGACGGTGCGTGAGCTGGCTGTTGCAAGGAGGATGTATGAGAATGCCGGGTTCAGGGAGGCCGGTGAGGCCTGGTCTGAGAGCTTTGGGAACGGGTTTATGCGCATGAATTATGTTTGGCGGCGGCCTGATGAGTGGGAGGAGCGTCAACACTGGGGCTCTAGTGCGACTTAGCAGCGGGAATGGATATATATGTGGACACACTCTTTCCGCCCAGGAGCTGAACGCGAGCTCTGTAGCAGCCTTCACTACCCAGTGCATCGTCCAACTATCCTGAATCCGACAGCACCTGCGTTGAGATCCCAGCGAGAACATGGCATCCACCCCCGAAGTCACATTCCATGCTGAGTGGCATCCCTCCATACTAGTAGTCAGATATCCTAAGAAACTCACACCAACACAGCACCCAACGCCCACCACACCACCTTAAACCCCACCCAAACCACACCCAAACTCACCACCCCCAACACCGTCACCACCCACCCCCTAATCTCAAACGCCTCCTCCGCCTCCATCCTCATCAGCTTCCTCTGCTTGCTATGGTAGTAATCCTCCCCCTCCCCTTCCCTCCCCGGCGAGGCCGACCCAGCCCCTGACCAAGAACTACCCGGAGTACCCGGACTTACCGCCGGACTTGTCGCGGCAGGACTGACATCATAGCGGTACGGCCGGTAGCGGTACACGAGGCGGTGCAGCCAGCCCGGGAGGCGGGTGGCCTGGCTGGAATCGGCGTGGTAGTGCGACCGGAGGGTCGAGTGGCGGAGGTCGACGAGGGCGAGGGAGAGGAGGAAGGTGGTGAATATTAGGGGGGTCATGATCAGCTGGATGGGGTGATGGTTAGTTACATGGTGGTATCTGAGTAACATTGGGATGGTGAGGGTGGGGGCAAGGGTGAGGCGTGAGGAGTGAAAGGGTGTAAGTGGTGAGAAGGGGCAGAGAGAGGAGCAAGATACAACGCTTGCGATAAGTACTATGGTGAATTGGGCTGTCGAACGAGACGAACCTAGTACATACCTTGTAAAGGGTCGACGGCTCCCGAGGACGCCGGGCATCTCCCTGGTTGGCGCTGACCGGGACGGGCGGGCCGCGCGGAGGCATGGTGAAATGTGTGTGATATGTCGGCGACCAAGCCGTACGGTATCCGTATTCAAGGCTGTAACCAGCGGGTTTCGGATTGAGCTACCAGTGCTCTAACTTGATTGAGCGAGTCAAGTGCCCAGCGATGTAAGGCTGAAACCGAGTCGGTAGGTGTTCTGGAACGGTGGGTGACGCGCCCGTCTTGGGTGGGTGAGATTGCCCTGCCGGGGCGATGGGCCAATGAGTTGAAGTTGGATGGATTTTACCGTCCTGATCCAAGAACCAGTGTTGGCATACAGGGACTTGGCTTACAATGTAATTGGAATAAAATTGAACCAAAATATTTTCATCAACGACAAAGGTTAGACAAACTAGTCAATTCCGGTGCCTCGCTTCGCAGATCGCTTTGTCTTGATGCCAAGCGAGAAGCTTCTGAGGAGCCCTTCGTCATCACTGCTTGGAAGCCCCACACCATGCTCACCCTTGAGCTGCCTCACCTGGCAACGGAGCCATGGAAGCGTCGGTATTCGAGATGCCGTCAGGCAAAGGCAACGAACTTTTGACATTGGCCTGTCTATGCTTCTATACACATAATGACGACCCTTGAGACCCTCACGGCAGGGCGATACACTCGATCTCAACGTCGACGCCCTTGGGCAGCTGCTTCACGGCGACGCAGCTGCGGGCGGGCTTGTGGGTGAACCACTTGGCATACTCCTCGTTCATGCTCTGCATTTGATGCCGCGGTCAGTACATACGTATGCCAAATAACCAACGGAAGCCAGAGGAACGGGCAAGTCACTCACGGCAAAGTTGCTCATGTCGGTCAGGAAGGCGTTGACCTTGACCACCTTCTCGATGGACGAGCCAGCCTCTTCGAGCACGGCCTTGAGGTTGGCAATGCAGGCGGCCGTCTTCTCCTGGATGGTGCCCTCAACCAGGTTGCCCTGGGCGTCGCAGGGGATCTGGCCCGAGCAGTAGATGGCCGTGGGCGTCTTGATCGCCTGGGACTGCGGGAGGGTCAGCTTTGCGGATCAAGACTCGTAGTGAAACATGCAATGATCGACGTACGTAAGGGCCGGCAGCTGCAATCTCAAGTCAGTGATATGTTGTCTGTGAGCTGAAGTATGGCTCATCACTTACGCGGGGCCGCGTTCTTGGTGAAGACGGGAGTGGCCGACATGGTGTGCGTGTTGCGAAGCAGCGGGCTCGTTCTGGTCAATTGTCGAAGACGAACTGGGAGTGCTCTCCTGGCTGCAATTGAGAACATAGATGACAGTCTCTCCTCGGTCGAGCTTGGAGATTTTGTCTTCGCCGTCCCGCTCCGTTCCTCGGACCACGGCCAGGAGGGGTCGGCGCGGATAGAGGCGGGCCAAACCCCGCAGTCCGGGCGGGCCGGGTCCGAAGTCTTGGCAACGAGTGGAAAAGCCCCGAGTCAAACTGCAGCAAACATCAAGCAGCGATCTTGACTAAGGACTTAGGTATTTCAGAAAGGTATTGTTAGGAGTCATAGAGTATCTAGATCCTGTCTACACGTTGATGCATCCTACAGTTTTGACCTGCACACTGAAAGGGATCAAGAAGAGAACATGGATGATTTGGGTATTAAGGGAAGGGACCGAAGGTATCTTACGTATCTCGAGATCCACCGGAACAGCTTCCAGAATCCAGAATCCAGACCCTTGCAAGGAGCTTGGACCACCGGATCCGGGTTACGCCAGGTGTCCAGAAAAATCGCGGACTGGGCCAACTGCCAGAAAAGGAGCTGAATGCTCCGTCCATCTATTCAGCCCTGCCGTAAGGAGGCTTAAAGGGGTTGCGACGCAATCAATATATCTTCCATTTCTTGATTCACCACCCGCCTTCCGCTTCTCGACTGTCTTTAATCTTCTTTTTTGTTGTCTTTGCTTTCCATTTCCGGCCAAATCTCCTTCGAGTCCTCTGTTTCGCCCTTGCGCGACTGGCGAGGTAAGCGGTACCTCGTTGTGCTGCTGTCATGTTGCGCTTTGTCCAACGCCACGAACATTGATCCTAACTTCCGGCACCGCGCACTCCCTGTCCCTCTTTTCTGACTGCTTCAATTCTTGCACCGCCTGCTTCCCGGGACACCGTTGACTGACGCCTCATTTGCTTCGCAGTGCATCCGCCATGGCCGCCGCATCTCCTCCCCCGAGCACCCTGCGCCAGCGCAATGTTGGCCCCTCGACCAAAAAGTCCCCCAAAGATGGCGCCTCGTCAGATGTCGAGCTCGACAAGCTCGTGAAAGCCGCCTCGGCCAAGGCCGCCGCCGGCTCCGACCGCGACTACAAGGCCGCCTTCGTGGTCATCACAGCCCTGGCCTTCCTCACCAGGTTCTGGGGCATCACCCACCCGAACGAGGTTGTCTTCGATGAAGTCCACTTCGGCAAGGTGCGTCCATCCCTTCTCTTTCTAATTGGCAGCTCGCTGACGCCCCCATTCCCCAGTTCGCCTCGTACTACATCAACCGGACCTACTTCTTCGACGTGCACCCCCCGCTGGGCAAGCTCCTGTTCGCCTTTATGGGATGGCTGGTGGGATTTGACGGCCACTTCCTCTTCGATAACATCGGCGACTCGTACATCGTCAACAAGGTCCCCTACGTTGCCTTCCGGTCTCTGCCCGCTATTCTCGGCGCTCTGACTGTGTCGGTCGTCTATCTGATCATGTGGGAGTCCGGATACAGCCTGCCAGCCTGCATTGTCGCCGCCGGCCTGATCCTCCTCGACAACGCCCACATCGGCCAGACGCGCCTGATTCTGCTCGATGCCACCCTCGTCTTTGCCATGGCCTGCAGCTTGCTCTGCTACATCAAGTTCTACAAGTTGCGCCATGAGCCCTTCTCAAGAAAGTGGTGGAAGTGGCTGATCCTGACCGGCTTCGCCCTGTCTTGCGACATCTCCACCAAGTATGTCGGCCTGTTTGCCTTCATCACTATCGGCTCCGCCGTCGCCATCGATCTCTGGGACCTGCTGGATATCAGGAGACCCGGAGGAGCCCTGACCCTCCCCGAGTTCGGCAAGCACTTTGCTGCTCGCGCCTTCGGCCTGATCATCATGCCCTTCCTCTTCTACCTCTTCTGGTTCCAGGTCCACTTCGCCATCCTCACCCGCTCCGGGCCCGGCGACGATTTCATGACCCCCGAGTTCCAGGAGACGCTGAGCGACAACATGATGCTCGCCAACGCCGTCACCATCGACTACTACGACACCATCACCATCAGGCACAAGGAGACCAAGGCCTACCTCCACAGCCACCCGGACCGCTACCCCCTGAGGTACGACGACGGCCGTGTCTCCAGCCAGGGTCAGCAGGTCACCGGCTACCCCTTCAACGACACCAACAACTACTGGCAGATCCTCCCTGCTGGTGCCGACGACCAGCAGCCCGGCCGCCACGTCAAGAACCACGACCTGGTGAGGCTCCGTCATCTGGTCACCGACACCATCCTGCTGTCCCACGACGTCGCCTCGCCGTACTACCCCACGAACCAGGAGTTCACCACGGTTTCTGTTGCCGACGCCTATGGCGATCGGGCTGCCGATACTCTGTTTGAGATCCGGATTGAGCACGGCAAGCCCGGCCAAGAGTTCAAGAGCGTCTCCAGCCACTTCAAGCTCATCCACAACCCCAGCAAAGTCGCCATGTGGACTCACACCACGCCGCTCCCCGAGTGGGGCCACAAGCAGCAGGAGATCAACGGAAACAAGCAGATCGCTCCCAGCTCCAACGTCTGGCTGGTGGAGGACATCCCTTCCCTCCCGGCCGACCACAAACGCCGTGAGAAGCCCGAAAGGAAGGTCAAGACGCTGCCGTTCCTGCGCAAGTGGTTTGAGCTGCAGCGGTCCATGTTCTGGCACAACAACCAGCTGACCGCCAGCCACCCATACGCGTCGCTGCCCTACCAGTGGCCCTTCCTGCTCCGCGGCGTCAGCTTCTGGACGCAGAACGACACGCGCCAGCAGATCTACTTCCTCGGCAATCCCATCGGCTGGTGGATCGCCAGCAGCGTCCTCGCCATTTATGCGGGTATCGTCCTGGCTGACCAGTTCTCACTGCGCCGCGGCATCGACGCCCTGGATCATCGTAAGTTTTTTTTTTTTTTTTTTTTTTTTTTTTTTTTTTTTTTTTTTTTTTAAAAAAAAAAACCCCAACCCCACCCCAAGGAAACAACCACCCCC
>JAMAKQ010000097.1:0-104963 GCA_023628475.1 Chaetomiaceae sp. PF1801
TAAGAATCGAAGAAGTTATTTAACTAACTTTATAATTAAGGTAGTTATTAATATAACCTAGAAGGCCTAAAAATAGGGAATAGTAATTACTGTTACTTCTATAACGTTAAGGACTCTAGAGCTAGGTATAGTGATAGTGGGCGTTGGAGCCAAACTAGTTACTGCAGGTCCTAGGCTCCATTTTATAGTAGATACATACTATAAATTTATACATAGCCTCGCCTGCCCAAGCTAGGGAGTTACTATAGTACACTTGTACCACAAAGAAGCTACTATAAGAGATATTAGGCTCTGGGCCCAATTATATAGTATCGCTATACTATAAGCACTTCCATATACTATTAGGTAGTAGACTTATACTATACGTAACGTTAGGACTTTAGAGCTATTGATAGGAGACGCTAGAGCTTAACTGGTTACTAACAAGTCCTAGGCCCAGTTTCGTAGTAGATATATACTATAGTTTATATATAGCCTCGCCTACCTAAGGTAGAGAGTTACTAGCTTCATCGTGTTCTATTGATAGCTCTAAAGTTCTTAACATTATGTATAGTACAACATTAAAGTACTTATAGTATAGGAGTACTATATAATCGAGCCTAGAGCCTAACGTTTTCTATAGTAGCTTCTTGGTAGTACAAGTATAATATAGCAACTCTCTACTTCAGCTAGGCGAGGCTATATATAAACTATAGTATATATCTACTACGGAACGGGCTAATTAGGCTCCAACTCCCCAAAGTTCTTTACGTTACACATAGTACAAGCCTTTATCGAGTAGTATATTCAAGTACTTGTAGTATAAAGGTACTAAACAATTAGGCCTAGAGCCTAATAGCCTTTATAGTAGTTATTGGCTCTAAAGTACTTGACGTTACATATAGTACAAGTCTACTATCGAATAGTATATTATTAAAGTACTTATAGTATAGGGGTACTATACTATCGGGCCTAGAGTCTAACATTCTCTATAGTAGTATAAGTGTACTATAGTAATTCTCAACCTTAGCTAGTAAGCGAGTATTAATATACTGGTTAGAAGGAAGGTTACTTCGAATTTATAAGTAAGATTGATCGCCTTTTTATTACGAAATATATCGACTTCCCCAATAAGTTCTATAATAAGCTCGAAGAGGCTATTGGCAACTATAATACTATGGCATTAGTGTATTGGAATATAGACAAGATAGGCTACTACTATGTAGCCGTTCTAAGCAGGACGGTCCACATCTTGGCTATCAAGACGAAAAGGAGGATATGCCTATAGTTGCTAGCTTTCTAGCCTCGTAGTACTCCTAACGCGTAGCCTAGCGAAGTATTTCTCGCCTAGCTTGGTAGAGAGTTACTATAGTATACTTATACTACTATAGAGAACGTTAAGCTCTAGGCCTAATTATATAGTAGTCCTATTCTATAAGTACTGTAATATACTATTCGATAGTAGACTTGTACTATATATAATGTTTAACTAAGGTAGAGAGTTACAAGACGTTGGAGCCTAACTAGCCTATTTTTTAGTCGATATGTATACTTGTACTACTATAGACTTATATAATACCCCTATACGTAAATGTACTATTCGGTAGTAGACTTGTACTATACATAACGTCAAGAACTTCAGAGCTATTAATAGGGAGCGGCTAACTAATTGATACAAATCCTGGACCTATAGTACACTTATATTACAAAGAAGCTACTATAGGGGACGTTAGGCTCTAGGCACAATTGTATAGTATCCAAGGATACTATAAGTACTTTAATAATATACTATTCGATAGTAGACTTGTACTATACGTGACGTTAGGAACTTTAGAGCCATTAACTACTATAAACGCCATTAGGCTCTAGGCCCGATTGTATAGTACCCTTTAAAGTAAGTTGTTAGTAAAGTACTATAAAGATCCTCGACAAGGACTTACCTAATCCGTTAAAGCGCTAATATCCTTTTAATAGCCTAGATATTATCCTTAAATATAGTAAACTTAAAATAGAAGGAGGTGAGTTTAGTAAGAACTTTAGTAGTTACTTTAATATCGATATTATAGGCACTTTACAAAGTTATAGTAGGAATAATGGGCCTAAGCTTAATAGAGGTAAAAGGATACCTGTCACGGGATTCCCCGCTCCTATGGTCATGGTCATGTCATCTGTTCTGGCCTCTGCTTATGCACGTGTCACAGGCCTCTGCTCACGCACACGTCACAGGCCTCTGCTCCAGTACTTAAGGTCTGGTCGCATGCCCATTCCTGTCATCTAGCTCTTGCTCTCCTCGTAGCAATATCAATCTTGCATGTGCGAGCTGACCAGACCTTGGGTGGTGCCCGTCACAAGAGCTATGTATAGTGATAGTAGACGTTGGAGCCTAACTAGTTACTGCAAGTCCTAGGCCCTGTTTTGTAGTAGATATATACTATAGTTTAGTTTATATATAGCCTCGCCTGCCCAAGCTAGAGAGATACTATATACTATTCGGTAGTAGACTTGTACTATACATAATGTCAAGAACTTTGAAGCTATTGATATAGGACATCTAAGTAATTACTACACATCCTAGGCCCCATTTTGTAGTAGATAGTCTGTACATAGCCTCGGCTGTCCAAGGTAGAGAGTTACTAGGTTTATCGTCTTCTATTGATAGCTCTAAAGTTCTTAATATTACGTATAGTACAATATTACAGTACTTATAGTATAGGGGCACTATACAATTGGGCCTAGAGCTCAAAGCTTACTATAGTAACTTCTTTATAGTACAAGTATACGATAGTATCTCTCTAGCTTAGCTAGGCGAGGCTATATATGAACTATAGTATATATCTACCACGAAATGCGCTAATTTGGCTTCAACCCTCTAAAAGTACAAGTCTACGTATAGTACAAGTCTACTATCAAATGGTATATTATAGTATAAAGGCACTATATACAATTAGGCCTAGTCTTTAACGTTCTCTATAGTAGTAGAAGTGTACTATAGTAGCTCTCAACCTTAGCTACGCGAGGCCATGTACGAACTCTAATATATATCTACTATGCAACGGGGCCCAAGTTAGGCTCTAACGTCCTTTATAAAAAGCGCTGAAGTTCTTTACATATAGTACAAGTCTACTATTGAATAGTATATTAAAGTATTTATAGTATATAGGTATTATACAATTAGGCCCAAAACCTAATGGCCTTTATAGTAGTTAATGGCTCTAAAGTCCTTGACGTTACGTATACCCCTATACGTTAAAATAGTATTCGGTAGTAGACTTGTACTATACATAACGTCAAGAACTTTGGAGCTATTAGTAGGAGACGCCTAACTAATTGCTAGGCTCTATTCCCCCATTTCATAGTGGATATATACTATAGTTTATATATATTCTCGACTAGCTAAGGTAGAGAATTATTATAGTATACTTGTACTACTATAGAAGATGTTAGGCTCCAAGCTCAATGGTATAGTATCCCTATACTATAAGTACTTTAATATAGTAGACTTGTACTATATGTAACTTTAGAGCAATTAATGGAAGATGTTAGTTACTATAACGTGGTCCACCATCGAGTGGGCCACTTTTCCCATCACTATGAACACCCGACTTCAAGACGCGTTTTCTCTACCAGAACAATGTCTGGAAGTCTCTCCGAAAACCGAGTTCTTCTTGCGATCAATGCGATTCGATCGACACCGCGTTTGAGCATCCGTCGCGCCGCCGAGATATACAACGTCCCCAAGTCTACAATCGCAGACAGGATGAAGGGAAAGATTGCAAAGACCGACAGCTACCACGGCCGTTCGAATTTGACAAAGTTAGAAGAGGAGGTGATTGTTCAATATGTACTCGACCAAGATTCGCGAGGGTTTTCGCTCCGGATTGCGGATGTGGGTGATATCGCCAATCTTCTCCTTCAGAAACGCGGTGCGCGACACGTCGGAAAGAACTGGGCAGACCGCTTCGTTGCACGACGCCCAGAGCTAAAGACGCGTCTCAATCGCGTCTATGACTATCAGAGAGGCCTCTGCGAAGATCCTGCAATTATCGAGCCATGGTTCCGACTGGTTGCCAATATGCGTGCGAAATACGGTATCCTCGACTGCGACTTCTACAACTTCGACGAGACTGGCTTTATGATGGGCATGATACGGCCTGGGATGGTGGTTACGCGCTCTGATCGGGTCGGCAAACCAAAGGCCATTCAGCCGGGCAATCGAGAATGGGCGACAGCGATTTGCAGTATCGCTGGTGACGGCTATGTGGTGCCGCCTTTCTTGGTGGTGAAGGGCCGTTTCCACCTCGCCAGCTGGTACTCTGAGCACCAGATACCCGACGACTGGGCCGTCGCAACAACAGCCAACGGATGGACAGATAACAAGACTGGTCTGGAATGGCTGCAGCATTTTGATGAGCATACCAAACACCGCCAGAAGGGTGTATATCGGATGCTAGTCCTGGACGGCCATGAGAGCTACGTCAACGCCGAATTTGATGACTATTGCAAGGAGAACAACATTATAACACCCTGTCTTCCTCCCCATTCTTCGCACCTTACCCAGCCTCTCGACGTCGGCTGTTGCAGTGTCTTGAAGACAATGTATGGTGCCGAAATCTCGCTCTTCATCAAGGCCCGGATTACGCACATCACCAAGCCCGAGTTCTTTCTCGCATTTAAGGCCGCCTTCCGCCGGATTTTCACCCAAGAAAATGTTCTTGGGGGTTTTCGGGGGTCAGGACTTGTTCCTTACGACCCGCAGGCCGTCCTTTCAAAGCTGGATGTCAGGTTGCGGACGCCAACACCCCCTGGGACCCCTGATGGACCACCGACACCTTAGGTCTTCAAGACGCCCCAGACAACCAACGAAGCCCTCTCGCAGTCCACCCTTATTAAAGATCGGATCACAAGGCATCAGTCGAGCTCTCCAACTCCGATTTTAAGCGCTGTTGATCAGCTCTCGAAAGGAATGCAAGCGGTTTCGCATCAGGTTACCCTTCTAAAGGCCAGGGTGCAGACACTTGAGGAGGCCAATGAAGCACTCTCTAAGCGCCGTAGAGCTAAACGGACGCGTCTCCAAGATGGAGGGACTGTTAATGGAAGCCAGGCTAGGGAAATAATGGCAGAGAAGGGTGTGGTGGAAGAGGAAGGACGCGTCGAGGAGGAAAATGAAGGGTCGTCAAAGAGGCGTCGGACGGGTTCGCGGCTCTGTGGCATCTGCCGCAAGCCCGGCCACAACGTAAGGACATGCCCGGAGGCTGGAGAAATAGATAGCTCAAGCGATTCTGAGTAGTTTCAATTGATTGCATCGGGTTTTGGTAGACTTTTCGCGGTTTGGAGTGGTGAGGTCTTAGAAAGTGGCCCACTCGATGGTGTGGCCCACTCGATGGTGGACTACGTTAGTACACTTATACTTCAATAAAAGACCATTGCATAGTACTTCTATACTACAAGTACTTGAATACATTATTCGATAGTAGACTTGTACTATACGTGATGTCAAGAACTTTAGAGCTATTAATCATTAATAAGAGACGTTGGAGCTTAACTAGCCTATTTCGTAGTGGATATATACTATGGTTTATACACTAGCTAAGGTAGAGACCTACTATAGTACACTTGTACTACTGTAAAGGATATTAGGCTCTAGGCCCGATTGTATAGTACCTCTATACTACAAGTACTGTACTGTTCTAGAGACGCGTGCACAAAGATGCGGTGAGAAGAAGCGTGATGCAGTTAAGTTCTATTCGATAGTAGACTTGTACTACATAACGTGAAGAACTTTGGCGCTTTTGATAGAGGACGTTGGAGCCTAACTAATTGTTGCACATTTTAGGCCCTATTATGTGGTAGATATATACTATAGTTTGTACATTGCCTCGCGTAGCTAAGGTTGAGAGTTACTATAGTATACTTCTACTACTATAGAGAACGTTAAGGGCTAGGCCTAATTGTATAGTACCTCTATACTATAGTTAATATATTATTCGATAGTAGGCTTGTACTATATGTAATGTTAAGAACTTTAGAGCGTTGGAACCTAACTAGCCCGTTTTGTAGTAGATATATACTATAGTTTATATATAGCCTCGCCTAGCCAAGGTAGAGAGTTTATCATGGCAGTGATAGGCAATGTTGGGTATAGCTGTCAATTGCAATGGTTCACGAGGGAAGGAACTGTGGCTGGCTGCGAGGCGCAGGGAAAACGCGCGGAGCAGGGCACAGACCAACCCGCAAGCCCCACTCCAGGGCTTGCAGCTGGCTGTCGTGTGCAGCTAACCCTAACCCTAGCTACACACGTCACAGGAACCATCCTGTGACACTACCCTCCCTTCACAACGAGCCCCCCTCCGCAGCCCGAGTAGACTCGGAAGTGCTCAAATCTACCAAATAAGCTCAAATCCTCCAAAAACACAGTTTCCGCTCAAATCCTCCAAAAAACGCGATTTGCTACACAAACCATACAGTTCAGCCGCGCGCAGTCCGCCCTGCCTCGGTTCCTCGGGCTTCTCCTCGGCCCGGCCCCATTCCTGCCGTTCCCCGGGTCTTCCTGCTCATGCTCGCCCCTTTCCGGTGCTCCTTGATGTCGTCGACGTCGTTGAACCCATGATGGCGGCCCGGGGCGGCCGGGGTTCGCGTCGTGGAAGGCATCGTCGCAGCCGCGAAGATCGGTCGCTGGTTGCCACGCCGGTTCGTCGAAGCCCTCCCACTTCACCAGGTACTGCCATCGACCGTTATCTGCCTTGCCGCAGTCCAGGATGCGTTCAAAACGCCATTCTGGGACTTCCTCGCCCTCGTCGGTGCGGGTCATGACCCTGCCGCGGTTGGTGCGGACATCTGTCTGGGTTGCTTTCTGCCCTGGGATGCTGGTGCTAGGGCTCGGCCGGACTATAGAGACATGAAAGGTGTTGAAAATTTCCATGTTAGCTGGGAGCTTCAGCGTTACCGCGTGCGACGAGGCTTTCGTAACCTCGAACGGTCCCTCCCAGCGTGGTTCCAGTTTCTGTGACGGTCGGCCTGTCTTGCAGTTCCGCGTGTCGAGCATGACCTTGTCGCCGGCCTTGTACGCCGGTGCGTCGCGGCGTCGCCTGTTTGCCGCTTCCTCGTAACGGTCCTGCGCTTGTTTGGCCAGCGCGGTGACGTAGTCGAGTACGGTCTTAAACCGCTCCGCGATCTCCTTTGCCCTGAAGAACTCGCGCCTCTGCGCGTCGGTGATGTTCGGTGGGCAGGGCTTCGCCGGCTCGACCCCCATCCTGGGGTGGAAGCTGTAATTGGCGAAGAATGGCGACACTCCTGTCGATTCCGACACCATGTTATTACCTGCGAGTTCCGCCAGTGGGAGCCAGTCGACCCAGTCGTCCTGGGCCCAGTCGATGTACAGCCGCAAATACTGCTCGCGCTCTGCGTTAATCCGCTCAGTCTGCCCGTTCGTCTGTGGGTGGAAGGCCAATGAGGGCTTCAGTGTGATCCCCAGCCTCGCTGAGAACACTCTCCAGAGTGCTGAGATGAACTGCCTTCCGCGGTCCGATACGATGGTCTCTGGCAGGCCGTGGAGGGTGAAGACTCTCTCGATAAACCGCTCGGCGAGTTCCTCCGCCTCCAGGGTAACCGTCGGAATGAAGTGCCGCATCTTCGTGAGCCGGTCGACGATCACGGCCACGTGCCGGAAGGTCTGGCCGCGCCTCGTGCAGGGCGGCAGGGGCGTAATGTAATCGACCGAGATGTCGCGCCACGGTGCGAGTGGGATCGGTAACGGCTTGAGGAAACCTGCAGGTGCGGCTCGCGGTGACTTGGTCTTGTCGCAGAGAAGGCATGCTTTACAGTACTCGCGCACCGCCAGGCTCATTCCTGGCCATCAGTACTGCCTGTTCATGAGGTCTAGTGTCTTTGTTCGGCCTGGGTGTCCCCCTGGTGCCGCGCTGTGTGTCCGATGGGTCAGTTGCAGGTGCATGTTCGCGTCGTCGGGGCCGATCATCAAGCGGTCGCGGTAGTAGACCTTGCCTGCCACCACGCGGCATTCCGCGTACGCGATCCTGAGGCGCCTCCTGGGGGCTGTGGGCCACGCCCTCGCGCCTGGGTCACTGAGCGCTGCGATAACTGCCTGCAGCGTTGCCGAGTTGGCGTACATTTCGGCCACCAGATCGTCAATGTGGCGAGACGTGTCGAGGGCGAATAGGCGTAAGTCCTCGAGGGAGTCCTTGTCAAAGCGCTCCGGGTCGATCAGCGGTCTCTTGCGGTTCCGTAAGCGGTCGTCCCTGACGTCTCTGGGGGTGTCCTCGGGCTTCCGGCTCAGGGCGTCAGGTCTCTCGTTGGCCGCCCCCGGGCGGTAAACAACGCGGAAGTTAAAGCGGGAGAAGAACTCCGACCAGCGCATGTGGTGGGGCGACAGCTGCTTCGTCGTCGCGAAGGTCTGCAAATTCCTGTGATCGGTCACGATATCGAACCTCTGGCTGGCACCCTCAAGCTCCGGGCGCCATTCCTCCAGCGCTTTGATGATCGCTAGTAGCCCCTTGTCGTAAATGTCGTAATTGCACTCCGCGGCGGAGTGTTTCGTGCTGAAGTAGGCCACTGGGTACCACTCGCCGTCCCACTGCTGAAGCAGTTTGTGCCCCCCGATGCCCAGTCCGAGGCGTCCGTCTCCACCGCAGTTGGTCGTTCCCAGTCGTAGATCCTGAGTGCGGGGGCCGTCGAGAAGCAGTGCTTCAGGCGTTCAAACGCCTTCTGATGTCCCTCGGTCCAATTCCACTCCGCTGACTTCTTGGTTAGGTCGTACAGAGGGTTCGCCATTCCCGAGAAGTCTGCAATGAACCTCCGGTAGAAGTTGGCGAAGCCGAGGAAACGCTGCAGCTGCTTCTTTGTCGTTGGGGCTTCCCATGTCGTGATCGCCTTGACCTTGTCAGGGTCCATCTCAATGCCCCCCGGCGTGATGATGAGGCCGAGGTACTTCGTTCGCTCGGTGTGGAACTCGCACTTGTCGATGTCGACTTGGAGGCCTGCATCAATCAGTCACTTCACGACCTCCCGGACCTGCTGCACGGGGTCCTTCCGGTTCTGAGAGTAGATGAGGATGTCGTCCAAGTACGCCGTCGCACAGTCGTCGAGTAAGTCGTACAGGATGTCGTTGATGTAGTGCTGGAAGGTTGCAGGCGCCCCCTGCAGGCCGAAAGGTGTCGCCAGGGACTCGTAAAGGCCAAACCGGGTAATGAACGATGTCAGCCACTCGTGGCCCTCCGCGACCCTCACCCGGTTGAACGCTGCGATGACGTCCAGCTTCGTGAAGATCGTGGCCTTGCAAATGGAGTCGAGGGTCTCGCGGATAAGTGGAATCGGGTACCGGCTCTTGATTGTGACGTTGTTGATGCCACGGTAGTCGACGCAGATGCGGACGCCGCCCCCCCCCGGCTTCTGAGCCAGGAGGATGGGCGACGCCACGCTCGACTTCGAGGGTCGAATGAAGCCTTTGGCCAAATTGTCGTCCAGCCACCTCTTGAGCACGCGCAGTTCCATGGGTGAGAGTGGCCGGTTCCCCGAGTACGGCAACTTGCTCCCCGGGATCAGTTCGATGTGTGGGTGTAACGTGTCTGCCTCCTGCGGAAGGAAGGCCGCGAACAGGTCGCGGTACTCGGTCGGGAGCCTTGCTTTGATGTCCTCAGCGGTAAGGTTTGGCTTGTCGGCCTTGCGGAAAAACTTATCCTCGTCGGCCTCTGTGATTCTGCCTCCTCCGGTTCGGCCCACATCGTTCGCATCGCCGTCACGCCCTGTTGGCGGCAAAGGAATGCGAAGTTCTGTGCGCTCAACAGCTTTATGTCCCTGGGATTCAGTTTTCCCCGCTGGGCACCAGGGAGGGGTCGCAGCCCGCCTTGGTGTCGTGGGAGCGCCCCGCGGGTGCCGGCCCGTGTCGTCGCCGGAGCTGGTTTTCGTGCTGGATGTTCGGTATCATCTTCGCCCTCGCTTCGGGTGGTGCAAGGGTCCAACGTGGGCCATTCTCGAGTGCCCTCTTCCTTTGGTTCAACATCCGGAGCCACTGGCGCCATTCGCGGCGATGTCGGGATCTCCTCGCGCGGGCTGCTTCCAACATCTTGTTGGTTGTCTCGGGCTCGTAGATGAGTTCGTCGCCGTGCTCTTGTTCCCGGTCTGGTTCTCCCTCGTCCTCCACCTCCTCCACCGAGGGTTTCTGGTATGTGGAGGGCGTGGCCGTTGCGCAGGGTGCTTCCCGTTCGCCGACGGTAGTTGGGAGGCAGCTGCCAATGCACCGACCTCGAAAGGTCAGGCGGAGCTTGTCCCAGTCGACGGCAGCGTTGTGCCGGCTGAGCCACGGAAGGCCGATGATTTGCCGGACTGCTCGAGCTTGCGCAGACGGATCTCGGCGTCGGGGTCGTCGGGGTTTTTGTTGATGGTCTCGACGCCAGTCATGACGCCATCGTGTGCGGCGCCAGTGAGGACGGCAGTGAGGACGGTGGTTGCGTACAGGATCTTTTGCTTCTCGGAGTAGAATTGGCCGGGCAGCGCGTTCCACCGGGTAGTGACCTGGGTGCGCCAGGTACGGAACGCGCTCGTACGCTTCGCGGAGTTGGTGTCGCTACCGCTAAACGCTGTCGGGTGCGGGAGGTTCATGACCGAGGTGCCGCCGTTCGGGTTAGCTGTCGCCGCGGACTCCCTCGCCGCCGCTGCGGTCTCCTTGAGTGTGTCCTTCATGGTCTCTGTCAGGCTTGCTGCCTCAGCCCTCAAGGCGGTGCAGCGGTTGTTGAGGTCAGCGACCTGGTTCCGGGCCGCCACCAGCTGGTTCTCCAATTCCTTGACGCGTCCCTGCAGCTCAATGCCTACCGCGTCCATGCCTTCCTTCTCCGTCTGGAGCTGGGAAGCCGTGGCCTCCAGGGTCTCCTTCTCAATGGCGAGGTTGTCCCTGTCCGCCGCCAGGTTGTTGTATCGGTTGTTTGCCTCCGTCAGCATGTTCTCGACGATGTGCAGCCACTTGTTCTCTTGAACGTTCGCATCGCTCCGGCCGGTCCCGACGACCTCAACGGTCGCCGAGTCGTCATCGATCGCAGTCTTTGTGGACTCGAAGTAGTAGTTCATGGACGGAAATTGCTTCTCGTCGATCGCCTCCGCGATCAGGCGCCGGATGTCGGGCATTCTCGCTCCGTGCCGATGTCTCGGGCCGTCTTAGCAGTGGGTACTCGGGCAGCGCGCTCGGTGATGGGTCTGTCGGTATCGAAGCCGCTGTGAGGTCCAAACGCCAGTTCCGCCTATCACGTGATAGGGGCAGGTGCTGCAACACACAAATCTTCAGGGGCAAGCCCACGCTCAGAAAAACTTGCCAGCGCAACCACAGGCCATAACACACATGCGCGTATAGCTCAGATAGGTAGCCAAGTGTAACCAGGCTCGAAGAATTCGATTCCATTATCCGTTTGATAATGCGGGCAATACGCGTTGAGATATTGATGAATATTGACGTACTTGACGAGTCTGTCAATAGGTCTTGGCAGGGGCTTGGCACGGCTTGGCATGGTTTGTATGTAACTTTTTATCTATTAATATCTTAACGCGCATTGCCCGTATTATCAAACGGACAACGGGGTTAGATTCTTCGAGCTTGGTTACACTTGGATACCTATCTGAGCTACACGCGCATGTGTGTTGTGGCCTGTGGTTGCGCTTGTAAAGTTCCTGGGTCTTGGGCGATTTGCACGAAAATGTGTGTGCAGACCCCTTGAAAAAGTGGGGGGCGGAACTGGCGTTTGGACCTCACAGCGGTTGGTCTACGCCACGCGCGTGCCGCCGCTCGAAGGCGTATCGGTTGGATCCTTGTCTCGAGGCCCACGCGGTCCTTGGAATTGGCGACGCTCGCCTGGGATTGCAAAAACGAATTGAAGAGTGCTTGCAGCAACTTTGCGCGCACGTAAACTGAAGGTGCAACCAACTATCACGGCAGTGATAGGCGATGTTGGGTATAGTAGTTCCAATCGCTCCCGATAAGTTACCTTCCCTGGTGATTTTGGCGGAGACGGCCTCCTGGAGGTGATGGCGACGACCGCCCCCGTTGCGACAACCCCCGAATCCTCGGACCTCGTGGCGCCACCACCGAATCAAGACGCACATGTTGGCACCTTCCATGCCAACCACGCTGGCCCCGGTCACGTCGGCAGTGAGGACGCCATTTTCCTTCACATCGTTTGCTTGAAGAGCGCATCAGCGTTTTCTTGAAGGCGGTTGGAGCTGTGCGTCCCTCGAATGCCGCCCTGGCCACATTTAGCTGCGCCGATGCAGGCCTGGATGTTTCGTGGCCGTCGCAGCGTCTGTTGGGGGACCTCCCTTCCGTCCTCTAACGGACGTCGCTCAAGTCGAACGGGCGCTTGGCGCGTATATGCAGAAGATGCTGGCACGCAGTCATGGTGCGGATTTGGGCACAAGGGTTCTCCCACCGTGCAGGAACCTTCCCCTTGACTGGCAACCAAATAATCCAGGCAATCCCTATATTGAGGAGTATTGGTTGACACCCTCTGGCGGCCACGTTTCCACAGTACCAGAAGAAGCATTATAAAGCGCATCTCTTTCCCCCCTTCCCGCCCCTTCTCCCCCCTCTCCCCCCCCACCCCCCCTCTCTCTCCCCCTCTCTCTCCCGCTCTCTCTCCCCCTCTCTTTCCCTCTCTCCCCCCTCTCCTAGGCACCGGACCTCTCCCCGAGGCCCCTCGGCACAGGGAATCTCCAGCGGTGGTACGGAAAGCAAAGCGGCAGTACTGGGCTGACGTGCTAAACAACGATTGTTCCGTGTGGAAATACAAGAGGCAGCCGCGTAGCAAAACATCACCCTCTCAACACCAGAAACCTCCCTCTCGAGGACCCACTCCCCCTTTCCTTTCCCCGATCAAGCTAGCAGACGGTGTAATTAACGACCTTCCGGGAGAAAGGAAAAAAAAAAAACCGATTCCTCGCGCGTGGGATGGCTGCAAGCCCCGGCGGGTAAGGTAGCTGTTTGGTCCCGACCTCGACCGGGGAGGTGGAGGACCGCACAAATGGGGGACAAAAGCACCTCTCCGGGCGATGACCGGACCTCAAGTCAGGTTGACTGAAAGCGATATGGCGTCTAACTTGGCACCAAGTTACCGCTCTTTTTGGGTATTTTGAAACACTCTTTCCTCCTCAACTGAACTGCCAAGAAACCAAGGTCGAAGCTTGCCATCACAGGTTACCAGCCTGAGTCTTCCACCTGTTCAAATACACTTCCTTCACATCCAGTTGAAGACTGGTCCATCCCAAGATCCAAGCCCGACGCTGAATCATGAAATCCACGCAGTTCGCCAACTCCTCCGGGCTGAGCCCAAGGGACCGCCCCACCATCTGCAAATCCCGTATAGCTGCCGCGGTGACCCAGTGACTGGGTTCGGTTTCCCACGGGATAGTCGTTGATGCTTTCGCCGGGGCGGGAGCAGATGTACCCGGGGCGGGCACGGTTGGGAACACTCGCGGGGCTGTTGGGGTCTCGACGTCCTTGAGCGACACGACCCCACCGGTTGGGGTCCCCTGAGTTTTGTCCGAGACGCCCACAGACTGCCCGTTGGACGGTTGGCCGCCCGGGCCACCGTTACTCGGTTCGGGATGTTCTGTCCTGGCAGAGCCCGGCAGGTCTGCCTGATGGCGTGGTCTCTTGTGACGAGACTCGGGCTCAGACTCATCGCCGAAGCTGGCATCGGAGGCCGGTGATTTTTTCCGCTTCAACCGAGGTGTAGCAGAGCCTGTCGAGACAAACCGTTAGCGCCTCCAGAGCTTAGCAGGGAGGGTGGGATGCGCACCACACTCACCGTCGCCGCCGTCCCTGGCATTGTCATCCCTAACGTCATCCTCGCCCTCACCCGTCTTGTCATTGCCGCCAGGGTAAGGCTGGTCTTTTGTCCCTCCACTGATGGATCGTCGTGCTCGGCCGTTCTCCGGCACTGGTATCCGACAATACCTTGGTGGCTGCTCAACTAGCTTTGTAGAAGGAGCTTCCCGAGGAGCCTCGGAAACCTTAGCTCCGCCCGACGGTTCGACCTTTCCCTGTTCCGGAAGCACTGTCGGATCCTCCGAGCAGCGCACGGACTTGGGGGACTTCCCGCCGGACGGTTGGGTGCTTCGGCCACCCTTAGATTGTGCTGTGTTGGCAGAGCCCGGCAGGACTCCTGGACGCCGCTCTCGCAGGCGCCAAGAAAACTTGCGCTCAGGAGGTTCAACACCGAAGCTAGACTTCAAACTCGGCGTGACGGGGCTTGGCTGGCCTGAAAGGCCGGACGTGTCGTCAGAGGTCGGTGTGCTAATGGCCGTAGGGAAGAAGGAGTTAGCATCGTCGGCGGGGTTTGGAGTGGGCGACGGATGATGCTCCGATGGAGCGGGTAGGGTTTGATGTCCGCCGCCATCGGGAGGAGCGGAGAGCGGATGATGCTCATCGTGCGCGGAGGGAGTGGGCCGCGGATAATGCTCTCGGAGCATGTCCGCAAACATCTCCCTCGTCTTCTTCACATCAAGTTCTTCCTGAGGCACACTCGAGCGCCCCGAGCCCTCCCCGGCAAGAAAAAGAATCCAAAACAAAACATAGACGCCGCAGCTGACGGTGTCGCTTTGGTGAGGGCATTTCTAATACGCTGTTAGTCTAACGTCTCCAGATGTTGGCAGTGTACTATGAGCGGTCTGACCTCTTCTTTGACCACTTCTTCGTACTTGGCTTCCAGGCCGCGCTCTTGCAGCCAGGAAGAGAGGACCCCTCGAATTGACCAGTAATAGGACCCCCCAGGTATTTCCTCGATCGAGTTGTAATAGTGAGCCGTTACTTTCAAACTCATTAGACAACGGGTGAGTCTAACCAACGACCAGTGACCAGGATGAAACACAGGGATGAGAACCGTAGAACCAGGATCAATGCCGTTGAAAGTCGGCAAAATCGGGGGTGAGCGTGTGATTTTGATCGTCATTGGATCGAGGACGGCGACCCGAGCCGGACTGGACCCGGAGTTGATGATGTTGATAACTCGGAGCATCGTGTCGTCCCTCAGACACTCGTCGGGCGATGTCAGCTCGAGAATGTGTGAACAGACGCAGCGAGATAGATCCTGGGTACGTCCGCAGTTCTTGTCGCATCTGGCTGGGGGCGAAGTTCTGATGGACAAGTCGATCGGTTTGTTCAGAGAACCCGGAGCCTTCACGTCATGCTTGTCCACCACCTCCGTGCTGCTGTGGGAAGGACCAGGAATGTCTGTCACAGCCAAACCGTTAGCGCCCCGAGAGCTTAGTACCTTGTAGGGAACGGTGAGATGCGCATCACACTCACCGTCGCCGTCATTCTTGGCCTCGTTATCCCGAGCGTCATCCTCGGCCTCATCTGTCTCTGCTGCTCCCGGACCGCTGTTGAGGTCTGTCAGGGGTAGGTATCACCCAAATGGTTAGCACATTCAGAGGTCAGCAGGGAAGGGTGTGAGGCGCATCACACTCACCGTCGAAGTCGTCCTTGAGCTTATGATGCGTCTTGTCAGTATCAGGGCCGCCTCCTCTTGGCCGCTTGACAATTCCTGGCGGAGGAGGTCCCGGAGAGGCCTTTGAAACCTTGGAGCCGCCCGACGGTTTGACTCTAACCGGCTCTAGAAGCGCTGTCAAATCCTCCAAACCCACGGACTTGGCGGGCTCTTCGCCGGACAGTTGGCCGCTTGGGCCACCGTTGGTCGGTTCGGAGTGTCCTGTCTCGGCAGACTCCGGTAGGTCTGCTGGGTTGGGTGCTTTCTTGCGAAGAGACCCGGGCTCAAAAGGTTCATCGTCGAAGCTCGTGTCGGGACTCGCCTGAACAGACCCTGGTGAGCTTAAAACGCCGGACTTCTCGTCAGAGGTCGTTCTGCTGGTCGACGAGAGGAGGGAGGACTCGGAGTCAGCCTCGTCGCCGGGGTTGGGAGTGGGCGGTGGTTGATGCTCGACCGGGCTGCCAACACTTTTCCCACCCTTTCCGTCACGCTTGCCTTCTGCTTCCGTGCCGCTCGGAAGGAAGAGCCCGTCTGTTCTCACTCAACTCGTTAGCGCCTCCGGAGCTTAGCAGGAAAGGGAGGAATGCGCATCGCGCTCACCATCGATGTCGTCCCGACGCGCCTGATCCGAGACGGTATCCTCGCCCCCATCCGTCTTGTTCTTGGCGCCAGAACCAGAGCGGTCTTCTGGGCCTCCGCGGGTGGGTTGTTGTGTTCGACGGAGGCGCCGCGCTCTCTTGCGAAGAAGAGGCCCGAGCTCAGGTGCATCGCCGAAGCTGGCATCGGCTGTCGGGGATTGTTTCCGCTTCAACCGAGGTGTGGCGGACCCTACCGAGCCAGATCGTTAGCGCCTGGCCTCCAGGGCTCAGCAAGGGAGAGTGGGATGCGCATCGCACTCACCGTCGCCGTCATCCTTGCCGTCATCCGCCTTGTCGTTGCCGCCAGGATTGGAGCGGTCTTCTGTGTCTCCACCGGTGGATCCTCCTGCGCAACTGCTGATGTTTCCCAAGGGCGGCGGATAATGCTCGGAGAGCATGGCTGCAAAATTCCTCCTCGCATCTTCCGCATCAAGCTCTTGAGGCATGTCCGAGGTCTCCTCCCCAGTAAGAAAACGAATACAGGATAACGTGAAGACCCCACAGCTAGTGTTGTCTCGTTGTTGGGGGCATTTCTGATTGCGGTGTTAGCCGTATCCCTGAATTTATCTTGACAGTGTGCTATCAGCAGTCTAACCTCTAGCCGGTAACTGCCTTTCAGCTTACGTCTCTGGAGCCAGGAACCAAGGGCTTTAGCGACCGTGGTGAAATGCTGGTCGCGAACCTGTTTGAGCGGAGACGAGTCGTAATACGAAACCGTTACAGATTTGCCAGTGCCCCGCGCGAGTTTGACCAGCGACCAGTGATGAGGGTGATACACTGGGACAAGAACCGTGGAACGAGGCTCAAGGTTGAAGTCCTCTGGAACCGGGTTTTTGTGGGTGGTGTTGATGATCGTTAGCGAACTGACAATAATGACGGGTTTCAAACCAGGCTCGGAGTTCTGCCGAGTCCGGATGGCCTCGATGACTCGGAATATCGTGTCGTTCGTCAGACACCGACCGGGCGGCCCCAGCTCGCTAATGCATTCGCAGACGCACTGCAGGAAAGGGTTAAGTTTCCAGGTCCGCCCGCAGTCTCCGCATGTCTGGATGCATTCGGCTGGCCGCAAGGTGCTGCTGGAGTCGTTCAAGTCGGTCTGGCTGGTTGGACGCTGAGCCTGAGACGACATGGAGCTGTCCTCGTTCGGTCGACTCTTTCCGTCACGTTTGTCGGCTACTTCCGTATCGCTAGGAAGGAAGAGCCCGTCTGTTCTCACTCAACTGGTTAGCGCGTCCGGAGCGCAGCAGGAAAGGGAGGAATGCGCATCGCGCTCACCATCGATGTCGTCCCGACGCGCCTGATCCGGAGCGGTATCCTCGCCCCCGTCCGTCTTGTTCTTGCCGCGAGGACCAGAGCGGTCTCCTGGGCCTCTGCGGGTGGGTTGTTGTGTTCGACTGGGGCGCCCTTGTCGCTTGTCGCGCCCTTGTCGCTTGTCGCCCCCTTCTGGAGGAGGAGCTGCCCGAGCCTGGAGGTCCTCGTTGCGCGCCAACTCTCCAGTCCCTTCCAGGGTTAGTACCTCGCGCTTCGCAAGGCTTCTCAGCCTGCGAATGATTCCGCCCTTGCCGTGGTGTTTACATGCCTCGTTCAAAACTCCCCGGCTGCTCAAGAGAACTTCAAAGGGGACATTCCGCTTTTCGGCCAACAAGGTGATCTCCAAGGTGTGGATAAACCGATCTTTTCCGCGGAACTGAGGCTTCCTGCTTAGATATACAGGGTCATCGTCGACCTGGTATGGAGCCCATTTGTAGTCAAGCATGAGTTTGGTGAGCCACTGGTCTTTTTTATGTTTGTGGACGCGGATCTCGCCTGGCCGGAGGGTCCAGCCCTTCCCGTCCTGAGGCGGAAAGAGTTCTCCCATCGAGCGCTCCAAGACCAGGATGAATTTGTTGAGTTCTCGGGTTGTCGCTCGGAAGTCTTCCGAAGGCCGCGGCAGCTGAACAATGCCAGGGACTGCCTTCCGCGCGGTTTTGATCTAGCGGTCAGGTCAGTATAATGTCAAAAACGGCGAAGCAAAGGACGAACCGCGTTTATTATGGCCTCGGCCTGAGTGCTGGCACCAGTGTCCATGGCGTTGGGTTGAAGTGAAGACATAACGACAAGGGACGGGCGAGGTCAAAGTGAGGGGCTGCTGGTCTTGAGGTGGGCGTGTTGGTCGAGATGGTGGTGAAAAACTCAAGGAGTTCGGGCAACACCTGCCGGCTTGATGTCAACGCTCTGCTGGGTGGATAAGCTTCATGCTACTGGTCGCTGGATGAGTCTCTGGGAGGGAAGTACCCGTACCACAAGAGCCGTGCTTCAGGGGCCGGCAGAGCATGAGCATCGTGTGAGACCCGGGAGGCTCGTTTTGGCCTAGACTCACGTCCAGTTCCGATCCAGCATCAAGATTGGCGATTCCCACAGCCCTTCATGAGCCCCTATCGACGCCATCTCAACAAAACCCCCGTCCCCCGAGCAGAGGATCGGCGCCCTCTCAACACCCAGGGAGCAAGCTCGACTCGGACGGCAACACGCCGCACGAGTCCGCATCATCCTTGTACTGTGCTCGGCCAACGCCGCTGTGTCTTTGGCGAGCCGACTCTTTGAGGAGGGATCGTCCAGATCCGGGAGGGTGTATGCGGCGAGCGAAGACACCCTCTGCCTCCTTGCTGGAGAGCCCGGGGGCGGGGGCGGCTGAAAGGAGCGAGTTGCTTTTGCTGTCCCTTGACCGCCAGGTGTTGCATCAAGCCTATCACCACGCTGCAGGAGGCTCATCAGACACCGCGCCGGCGTGGCGTTCGCGGCGGGGTCTGTCTGATCACGGCAGCGAGTTGCTCAGCTCAGCGCAGGCTTGTTGCAGCACAAACAGCATCGCATCGCATCAGTCGTATCGCATCACGCGCTCCGGCCTTGAAAGCTGCGGTGTTGCTTGATGAGAGCAAGCGTCGAAGTCCTTCTGTGGTTTGACGGTCGTGCTGCTGGCTGTGGCTTGGGGTAACCTGGAAGGTGCCTTAAGCTAACCCAAATGGGTTTAACTGAGCCAATCAGAGCTTCCTCCGCAACTGTGATGGGAGAGCCGCGTCCCGGCCGTAGTGGAGCAGGGCTTTGGGATTTGCACAAGGACCTTCATTTCCAATGCACAATGCCACCTGCAAAATGCAGCTCGAGATAATTCCCTCCCACCCGAGTGCAAAATACAGCGGCAATTTGGCGTGCATCTTGCATTGCAAGGCAGCGAAGTGGTCCCCGGAGATAGCGTCGGGTTCAATGTTACGGCTGTCGTTCAGGTTGGGAGCTGTGGTGCACTTTCCGTCAGGCTGGTGCCCGGGCCTCGCCCATCCTCTGCGGCGACGGGAGATTGGTGGTTGATGTGGCTGCCACTCGGCCGAAAAGGTTTAAACACCGGCGTGCAACCGACAGGGGCACATGTGGAAAGTGCCAAGTCGCAGTGCCGGCCCCATGGTGCTTCTTGGGTGGGCCGACTGTCGTGGGGGCTGCTCATTTGCGAAGGGCTTCCCTCTTCTGGTCGTGTCGGCGTGCAGCGGCAGCATGAAAGTTGGCGAGCGCTGCATTGGGACCACCTCGACCTTTTGGTCTTGCCAGTATCCACGGCTGATCCTGTTCTTGCTCGGTTCTTGCTACTCATCTCACCGGGTGCTCTTTCTTTTGCGAAGTGGGCGCAGGTGCGGGCTTCCATTGTGTGACGAGCCGCGGGACAGGAGCTGGGAAAGCACACCGCAAGTTGAAATGAAATGACAAACTCCGAGTCCAGCGCCATCTCTGCACCCCCTGCGTCCCCGCAGCGGGCGGCGGTGCCCTGTCCCCGGACCCCGATCGAACTCGGGATGAGCAACCTGGAAGGACCAGGGTGCTGCATGCAGTGTCATCAGTTCGGCAAGGGTGCAAGCTAGAGCCCGTGACAGATGCAGCCTGCAACAACCCGGAAGGCGTGCACAATCTTGCTGTTTCTAGCAACCTATGAACATACTTCAGTTAGCCCGAGACGCATTGAGAGTAGAGACCTTGCTAGAGCTTTGGCCTCTCCCTTCTAAGTCGAGCTCTGCCTGGGATGTGGTGGGAATTTGCAAGACTGTCACAGTAGGTATGATTGTGAAATCCAGGACACTCGCCAAGTGCAACCTGGAAGCCCAGGGCCTGTGTTTGCCAAGAGGAGGGTGGTTTGATCTTGGCAATCTTGGGTGGAAACCCCCCCCCCCCCCCCCCCCCGGGTCTCGCACCTATTTCCGGATGGTCCAGATGCTAGCCCAGGTTCCCAAGACCCGACTGACCCTTGCAGAATGCAGGCGAGAGCTAGCCACACAGTGACACGCCAGCCCTGCACCCGCAGTTCACCCAACAAGCTCACTGGCGCTTCGATGATTGACATTTTACGCCCTCTCTCGGTCGGTGCCTGCTGGGTCCGTTTTGTGCGTCCTTCCATTTCCTCGAGGAACCGGACTATATTGTAACGAGACAGACCTCGAGGCCCGTCATTTCTAAGCTATTCTCCCTCTTAGGGTTTTTTTTTTTTTTTTTTTTTGCGAAATTTAATCGAGACCCCCCCTAGAGCTTATGCATGGAATTGATTCTTTTTCTCGTGATTCATCACGATGCTGGCGGCTGAAAAGAGCCACCACCTACAGCTGTGGATGCAGCCGGTTCGTAGAGCCGAGTGCCGCGAAGCAGGGGCAAGAGCATCCAACTCGAGCCCCAGCGAAACCCAATGAGAGACAAAGCAGGGCATCAACAGGATGGCCACGGCGCTACCGAGCCCTGATTAGGTCAGTGGCGGTCTCAGCCCCATCAACTGGACAAGATCTTTTTTTGCGGACCACAAAAAAAGGGTTGGGGGGCTGACAAGCGTTGCCATCGGCAGGCCACCCCACCAGTCAGGTGCGGGAGATGGGAATTTACGGCTGAACGAGCCAATCAGTGCATACCATTGATTTTGCTTTTTTTCCCCAACAACGCCTTGCTCGCTACGCGAGAAACCACCAAACCACTGCCGCTTGCATATGGCGCGTCTGCATGCATGCAGTGCTCCTGCAAACCAACCCCTGCCCGGGCATGGATTCTTTTTTTTTTTTTTTTTTTTTTCTTTTCTTAGTGAGAGCACTTCCCAAGTCACAACGCCCAGTCAGGTCAATTCCTGCGCTGCTGGCAGGGACCAGGGTCTTGTCGCCAATTTTCCACCTGGACTCGCCCGGCGACTGAGCAGCGCACCGGATGTGTTTCCGGGGCCTGAGAGCTGGGGTCAGGTTCAGCTCCCTACTCGAAAGCGGCTAGGAGGATCGGCGATTTTGGAGCCTCGACGAGTAGCTGTCCTGGCAGGGGCAGGAAGCGGGATGTGGCAGCCATCAGTATCGTCGTCAGCAAAGGCCCAAATTGCAGGACTTGGCCAAGATGAAAGAGTTGATTAGAACCGCGGCGTCGAGATTGAAAGCATAGCAATGTCAGACAGGCGCACAGTTGTCTTCCAGGTTGGCATCTCATCTTGCCAGACGGGATCCTCCGTAGATCTACGGGACTCCGCAAGGAGCCGGCAGGGCCTGGTGACCGACGGCTCTTGATGAGCGCGATCTCGGTCGACTAAGTCTGTCCACGATAGGCTGGCGTGTTGATGAGCTGGACGAGATCTTACGGTGAGCCTGGCGATCTTTCCCGCACCGGAAGGCGGTAGGAGTGGAGTGTCTCAGCTATTTGCCGAATGACCGAGTCCCTTCGGTGGCATCATCGTTCAGCGTTCAGCTCACTGCAGCTCATCACCCGCTAGCAAGGGTCCCCGTCACTTGGGGGTTGGGAGTCCGGTCGTTCATTGGGCGCGTTTGGGAAGGCCCCGGCCACATCCCGCGTCCCTGGATTAGGTACGGGGAAGCACGAGAGCGGGCCCGGACGAATCGTGACGCCCACAAGCGGGATGCCGGCACGGAAGTTCTTGGGGCACCCCCCGGGTCCCAAACTACCAGGAGGTAGGCAACATGATCAACAATGCATCAGTCCGTCGAGGCACAATTGTTGAGATGCTGACGCGCTGTACTTTGTACCCGTTTCCAGAGAGTTGGTCGCTTGGCACTCAGGCTGCGCATCGCTCAGACCTCGCCCAGCCAACGGGTAGGTAGATCCGATCCAATGTTGAACGCCATTGCCTGCGACACGGGAGCTTGGAAAGGCTGGGTTAGGACTGGGTATGGGTTCAAGTTCTCCATGTCCAAGGCTGGGCAGTTTTGGTCTCTCAAGCCCCGGGTCGGGGACAGGCATTGAGGGGAAAGCTCTGAACGTTTCGAACAGGAGAAGGCAAATCGTGAATAAACCCACAGAAATCCAAACCGAGAATGCTATTACCCACGCGCCTGCTGAGATGCCTGTTGAGAAGAGGGAAAGAGAATGCAACAAGACCGACCAGCCCGCCCGCTCCACCACTACATTGATTGCCACTTCAAGCGTGTCCTTCCATCCTCAATCAAGCCGGCCCTCGACCGCCCAGCGCTTCCAGTCTCTCTCCACCACTTCAAGTTATCCTTGTCCTCCATCAACCGGCCTGTCCCATGGGCGAAGGAGACGTGAAGGAGGACGGAGAAAAGGGCGGTGTACTGTATGTCGCAGGGGTCATCGAGGCAGTTGCTGGAGACTGTGGTGCGGCGAAGTATGGTGGTAAAGGCGCGCAGTATGGAGGAGCGGTCATGGTCGGCGACGGCAACAAGACCGGCTGGAAGTGGTACAACCTGAACGGCTTCTGATTAGCACCTCTGCTATACCCAAGTACACGAGCGTAGAATCTGGAAACCTACAGAGTAGGGTTGGGTGTCAGGCAGTGCTGACAGCTAACATGAACCTGTGGTGATACTGGTAACCTGAACTGTAGCCACTCCGTCGGCTGCTGCTGTATGTTTGACATCGGAGCCGCAACGCCAGGGGTGCCTTGGTGTTCTGCTGGTGAATTGCTGTACAGCTGCATCAAACCGCTGAGAATCTGCGGGAGGGCTTCGGGAAAGGGCTGCGGCAATATTATAGCGGAGAGACAACACAGTTTTCGTGCGGGATGAAAGGAAAGAGTTGGGGGGAAAGGGTGACCCACGATGGTCCACGACAACGGACGGGACAGCCTCCGATCACGTGCTGTGGGGTCCAACCACGCCGACTCGCCGAGACGCTGTCGAGTGCTGATGAGTGGCTCGAGTCACACTGGAAGGCCCCACATACCCCGAGGCCGCATCTTCAAGGGGTCTCGAGGACATCTTGCGCGTGACCACCGGCCACACAACACACAAATGCGCACGGCTTATATATGCATACGAGCGTAGCGAGGACAGAAGACGCTGAATACATCGCCCACCCAATGATGCGGGCAATACGCGTTGAGATATTGACAGAATGACAGCCTGCCAAGCCGTGACAAGATCTACCATGTTTCTAGAGGACTTCGTCTGAACTTCCTCCTGCCACGACCGACTCCGAGTGGGTAAGGGTGAACGGGTACCGTGCCCGGCTGGGGACTTCAGCTTCAATACCAACACCATCACCTTGCACTTCCAATCTGCTGCTGGCTAGGCCAAGTCTGGGAAGCCGCCAGAGGCACTCCGTTCCATGGTCCTAAGCGGAACCTCCTAATAGCGCCGTAACGTGTCTTAAATCCCTTGCGTTTTGCACAGTGCAGAGGAAGCAATGGCGTGTAGCAAACCACAGGTCTTCTCACCGGTCGCCGCCAATTTACCAAACAAGGCAAATGGCTCGCTTAACCAAGCCTCCTCCTAGCAAGGAGGCCCTTATACTTAAGCAAGCTGCCTAACCAAGACCTCAACTCTCTGTTCTGTTCCCTTCCACACCCCGCCACCCCACGACCACGCACGATCCGCCACTCAGCCCAGCAGACGACCCGAGAGTTCGCTAGACGTTCTGGAGCCTGCTGGTGCCTGTTCGCCCACGCTCAAATCGGACTACGGGTTTGAGACCCCTAACTCAGAGACATCTCAGGCTGTTAACAGCGGACCCTACGAAACGGCCCCAAGGACGCAAAGAGGCTGTGCCATGGCCGAGCTGGAGGCTGCGGTATACCCTGGGAGACAGCTCCTGGTCCTTGGTAAGATCATCCCGAAGATCCGCCCCGACACCCCCTGATTCTCACCGTATATGACGCAGCCTTGTGCCGGATATGCGAGCCCATCGCATTCATGTCCATTTTCCCATACATTTATTACATGGTGAAGGAGTTCAACATGACGGATGACGAGAGCCAGCTCTCCTTCTACGCGGGATTGGTGACATCGGCCTTCACCCTTGCTGAGTTTTGGGCCGGCATGTTCTGGGGAAGAGTTAGCGACAAGATCGGCCGGAAACCCGTGCTTCTGATAGGGATGGCCGGCACAGGGTTGAGTGTCATCATCTTTGGCTTTGCACGCAGCTTTCCTGTCGCCTTGCTTGCGCGGGCCCTAGGGGGAATCTTGAATGGGTGAGTCTCGAGTCAAGCAGGGCTGTTGTCGTTACCTTGGGTATCTGGGCTCGGCGGACTGACGGCAACAGGAACATTGGAGTACTACAGACTACTGTGGGGGAGCTGATAACCGTCAAGGAACATCAGCGTAAGTCACAACGAGCCTCGAGGCGGCAGATGGAGGGACTGACGTGGCAAGCTAGCACGGGCATACGCGGTGATGCCTCTGGTCTGGTGCATTGGGTAAGTCCCGCCGGATTTAGGCCATCACAGAAGGAAAAACTGTGGAGAGAAATGCTGACTGTGTCGCCAGCTCCGTGGTTGGCCCCGCGATCGGTGGCACACTCGCGAGACCCGTCGACAGCTGGCCATCCGTGTTCGCACCGGGCAGTCTCTGGGACCGCTTCCCGTACCTCCTGCCGAACCTGTTCAGTGCGGCCTGCGTCTCTGTCGGAGTAACCATTGGCCTGCTGTTTCTGGAGGAAACTCACCCCAAGAGGAAGCAGAGACGTGATCGCGGTCGGGAGCTTGGCGACTGCCTGCTCTCCAGCCTGCCGGGAAGAAGCTGGATGGCCAGCGGCAGATCTCGGAAGCAAGACGCCGAGGACCAGCCTCTCCTGTCCGGAGCGGAGGAAACATCGACTGCATATCTCGGCGTCGAAGGATCGGCTGGCTCGTCATCAACGGCACGTACCTCTGCACAAGTGCCACGCAGCCTGGAACAAGGGTACAGTGGCGGGGGACCGAACGAAGAATCGGTTGCGAGCATCTTCAACAAGCCCGTCCTCACCCTCATTGCCTCATATGGCGTCCTCGCGTTGTGAGTCTTCCGGCAGTGAGTTGGCCACCCAATGTTCTTCTTCAGACTGACCCGATCCAGCCACACCATGGCACTCGACTCGCTTCTTCCGGTCTTCCTCAGCACGAGCCCCCCGGAGGATCGGTCGCCCATATCGCTTCCCTTCAAGTTCGCAGGCGGTTTCGGCTTGGACACGTGGATGGTCGGCGTCGTCATGTCTTTTCAAGGGCTTTACTCGATGGCGTCGACGCACTTCTTCTTTCCCTGGATCACCGCAAAGCTGGGCCCGCTTCGGCTGTTCCGACTCGTATCAGTTCTCTACCCGCTGCTCTACCTTTCCACGCCGTACCTTGTCATCCTCCCGGAAAGCCTCCGCGTGGCCAGCATTTACATGCTTGTGGTCTGGAAATGCACCTTTTCGACTTTGGCCTACCCCAGCAACGCCATCCTCATCACCAACTCGGCGCCGACGACGCTGACGCTGGGCACCATCAACGGGGCAGCTGCTTCGGCAGCCAGTCTGTCCCGTGCACTGGCGCCCGTCATCTCGGGATTGTTGTATACCGTAGGCATGGAAAGCGGGTACTCGGTTCTGTCGTGGTGGTTCGCTGGTTTGGTGGCAATTGGCGGTGTTTTTGTTGGTATGAACATCACCGAGCCTCAGGCGCGGATCGACGGGCAGGAAATTGTTGAAGCGAATCTCGAGTCGCGTGGTAGCGAGGGCAATGGTGGGATGTAAACGGAGCAGTGTTGGTCTTCCAACTCCGACGTCATTCAGGGGCAACGTCTCGGCATGACGCAGTGTTGCGTCGCACTGCAGGTCATGGTTCACCCAGGTGCGTGGGTCGTGTCGGACTCGGGTGGCCGCAGCTCGCTTGTTACTCAGAGTTGAGGAATGAAAAAGAAATTTCGGCTCTGGCTCAGGTGGGGTGAACTTCCAAGGTTGGACGGGAAGTTGCCTGTGGCACTGCTGCGGTCCACTTTGGCAGCTGCTTGCAACTGCCGCTGCGCTCGTGCGTCCAGGCTGACAAATGACCCCCCGCCGAGCCCCACTGCCTGTCACCAAAGCACTCCCAACTCCCAAGGTTCTACTGACGCGCACCACCACAAGCCCACTTGGTTGAGGTCTACTCACACCTCAGTTACTCGCCCAAAACCATTCGTCGACCACGCAGAAACGAGCCCAATGGTTGGGTGCAACTTCAAGGGCCTTGTGCTGTCCTAGCACAAAATTAGCGTCAACGTTAGCGGGTTCGCAGTCGGCTTCCTCCAAGTAGCAAGCGCGCCGCCTCCAGCACCGGATTCGCAGTTCTCTCCTCAAGATGAAATTTGCCGACACCTGCGTCTCCATTCACGTGGACCACAACGCCTGATGATTCGCCAGCCGGCTCACGAAGCTCCTGGACCTCTAGAGCAACGAGGCTCACCGACTGATGCACGGCGTCAACGACGATATGGTTGACATGTGGGCGTCCCTGACCTCGGCGAGCCAGAACATCGCAGTCAAGTCCACCCCATCCTCCTTCGGCTAGGTAAGCAAGTGTTCAGCTAGCATCATGTTCACTACGGGGGTACAATTGCGCTAATCGCTCAAACCAAACGAGTGGTTTGCAGGATCCTTCGCGCACCGACCCTGAAGGCGCATTGCCACATAAATGACCACACCAACAAAGGGCACTGCGCGACATAAGCGCAGCGTGAAGGTCGCCCACAGACGTGGTCTACAGCCGCGCGGAGGGGTTGGTCTTCTGCTGGCCTAAACGTGGTGAGAGCCGCGCCACTGCTCGCCCGCACAGCACTGACGTCTCGCTCAGCCGGCAGGGGAAATGCACATTTAAGATCCGAAGCGTTTTCAATACGACCCGTCCCGCGTGCTCTTCGCGGAGTGCTTCGGTCCCGGCGGAAGGGATGGCAATGCGAACCGATCCGATTCCGCCGATAGTGATGGACATTCCGACGCCCACGAGTTCCACCTGGTTCAACGAAAGCGTTTCTCCGAGACGGGTGGCACTGGCGCCGGCGATTGTCAACGCCACGGCGAATCCTCGGCCTGAAGTTCAACAGCTTTGAGCTAGACCATGCCGATGTCTTACACCGATGCCGTCTGTTTCATTGAGTGCAGCAGTGGGCTCTTGGAGGACCGGACACTTCCTGGACTCGGCTGGTCTACAAACCTACGCGCACCTTGAAAGTCAGCCAGAGGCAGAGGTGTGGTTATTGGCTCGCTCACATTTGAGAGCACACGCCAGCCGTGAGCGCTTCCTCGGTCAACTCCATACGCGACCATGGATGGCATCGAGTGTGGGTTGGGAATGCCTTGTTGGCCATGGTTCATGCCTACTCGACGGAGGACAAGGAGAGTTGCCCAGAGAAGTGCCCAGAAAGTACCAAGCAACCACACCACAAATTTTACCTGATCTCCCTGGTCTTGTTTTTGGGGATTGCGGCAGGGGAGTACACAGAAGTCGAAAGTTTCGATCAACCCTGCTGGTGGACACACATCTGATCACTCCCCAGTCCCGAGAGCATTGGCATCAGAAGAAGCCTTCTGGCATTTTGTTGATTTTCCCAAGTCATCGCGTTAGCCGACTTTTCGTCGACGTCTCTTCGTACACCTATCACGCAGGACAGCACCCGCCACGCCCTCGGGTGTGAAGATGGATCACTGGTTTGCGGGCGTCCCGACGGCTCCAGTGGGAGCAGGCTCAAGAGGGGTCCCTTTCCGACAGATATCTGGCGTGGGATTTGAACACGACATTGAGTGCCCGAAGGAGTTGGCGTGCTTACTATCAGCCCCTTTTTACCTTTGGGCATGCCCGGAGCACGACGATACGTGGCCGTGTAGGTGATCCAATGACCAAGGCAAAAAGGGCCTGTATTTTGTAGGTAAGGAGCTATCCTCAGCGGGTTTGGGAGCTGACCGGTCTTTTTCGGCGTCGCCGGTCTTGGCACGGCCCCGCCCGGCACGGAATTCAAAGTCTTGGCCCGGCATTTTGCCGGCTCCGGCGGTTTCCACAAAAGTCTTGGCACCCCGAAAAGCGGCCCACATGCCGTGTTCTTCCGCAGTATCTTCAGAGCCTGTGGGCCTGCCCTTCAATCATTGCCGCCTCTGGCGCCGCGATGTGATACTAGAGAAGGTGTGGTGTGGAACGCGTACTGGGGGCAGGTGCTGGGGCTCTGGCTGGAGGGTTAGAGGGACAGATCGCTGCCAATGAACGCGCCGCCGGGCACGAGGCCGATCAAGAAGCACGCGTGCATCTTCACCACCAGGCCCGGGACAGCAGTGGCGCTCGCTTCATGGGCTGACAAACACCTGAGCCGCAAGTGGAAGGTGGTCGTGGTGCTGTCCACCACCAAGAAGCGGCAGGACGTCATCGACGCGGCGTTCCAGGATATACCGTTCGGTGACCGGGCGCTCCCGACGCTCTTCATCGCCTCGACGGGCGTGTGCGGCATTGGTATTAACGGCTTGCAGAGGGCGAGCCATGTTATCATTGCCGAGCTGCCGCTCAGGGAGACGGACGTGATCCAGGCTATCGGAAGGGCGAACCGCGTCGGCCAGGCGCACGAGGTTCACTGCTCAGTGCTCTACGACAAGGACAATCTTATCGACAGCGCCATCAACAGATGGCACCTGCACCGCCACGGCGCGTTCAGCCGGGCCCTTGGGCACGGCCAAGGGTATCGGGAGCTCCATCTCACGGTGGTAGGCGAGTAAGGGCATGGAAATGGCAGCCGGGGGATGGCCGGCTCGTGTATGGAGCGAGCGAGTCCACGCAATTGCTGCTTGATTCATTTCTCTCCGAGATAAACATGGAAGGTATATAGCAGGACGGAAGGGAGGCGGTCGAGGGACTGGGCCGGGGTGGTGGGGTGGTTGGAGGGAGGGGTTCAAAGAGGTAATTTCCAGACTTGAAGCCATCGATGATTTATCCACAGAGGGCGGCAACAACACTTCTTGGTGTACTGCTACTGGTGACAAGGGACACTGTTGAAGCGATGGAAGCTTTCAATGACATGGTTCTGGAGTGTTCACCCGGAGGCAGCGAGGCAGGAACGCCAATCCAACGACGTCTTTTCCACGCGAGGTTGCAAACCTGGGCACCCCCACTTCTCTGCAGCTGCATCCCGTCTTGCACTGCAATTCGTCATCACCACTTTCTTCATCATGGCCACTTAATCTATCACATCTTCAGTGCCTTCTCCATCATGCATCCTCATGATATATTTAGGGACGCTTCTTCCGAATCCGCCACCTAGCACCAAGCTTCAACTTCATCTCCATCATCAGCATCATCATGGTCACTAAAACCACGACTTCCGTGCCACGCTCCGCACCGGCCGGCACAGCCATTAGGGGTGCTGCACCAATGTCATGACACAACGGGAAAGGATGTTCGCCTCGGCGGCCTGGGTTTGGCCAAATGACTCGGATCAATGCAGGCAGCTATCACTCCGTCGGGCCCGTTCCTGTGACAAGATCGCAATATCCCAGGGATGTGGTGAGCGACATTAGCAAGGCAAGAGAACATCTGTACGGGTGAGGACAGGAGTCGCCCAGGTCGACTATCACGATGGGGAAGGAGCAATAATGTATCCAACCCACGCGCCGAATCGAAGCAGGAGATGCAGGACGACACCACTGACAACCTTGACGCACGAATCCAGGCCAACCACGCCGCTCGATCGACCCACGTTGCCCAACATGTCGAGCCAACAGACCAAGATGGCGTCTGTGTCAGGCGACCGGACCAGCATCTACTCGGTCATTGCCGTCACGGAGCTTGGCTGGGCCATCCTGCGCCATATCCGCAGCCCGCAAGATCGCCGAAACATCGCTCTCTCCAGCAAGCGTCTCCGGGCCCTCGTGCTCCGACTCTTGTGGCGATCCATCGACGTGCCGTACTTGCCGCCCGCCTCGGATTCGGACTCGGCAGACCGGCGATTATTCCACGAGCGGTACGCGGCCAACCTGCGGAAGTACACGACATCTCTGCGCTTGAGCATGCAGCGCGTTGACCCACTGCTGCACGACATGCTTCGCGACACGCTCGGCAATCCATCATGCCACCGCAGGCCCATCTTTGCGTTAGACATGGAGAACATACTGGCCATTCGCGATGTCGTCGACAAGATGTTCGACGCCATCCCCGCGCTCCTGGCACAGACGCCACGACTCACCTCCTTTTCGGCAGTCGACATCCCCCGCTTGACGGACATACTCCTGGTGGTCCAGCACCACTGCCCCCAAGTATCTTCCATCAGCCTCCGGGCACACGACAACGACATGACAGGAATGAGCGCCACGCCCAGACAGCTCTGGGATATAACGCGGAGCTTCGTGGTCGGGCCACCGCCGATATCCGTGTTCCTGCGCACCAGCCTGCCAGCCCACTACATACCACGGCCGGTGTTCCAGCTCCCTGGCCTGCGAGTGCTGTCCTTGACAAATCTCCCATACGACCGATTGGAGGGCAAGGACCACACCATGCTGCTCATGCACATACTGAAGGCTTGCGCTGGACTCGCGCATCTTGAGCTGTCGCTGCGGCGCACGGCAGAGTGGCACGAGGTGATGATGGATCAACTCTGCCACCAGTACCGCGCGGCGGGCGGGCGGCCCCTACACCTCAAGGCCCTGAAACTCGGCAATGGATGCCAGCTGCTTGGGCTTAATGGGCAGGAGACGGACATGCTTGGCCATCTCGTCCGCCTCTCGGAACTCGAGGATTTACACATCACCAAACAGTTACTCTGGGACTTCTGCGGCCGGTTCACCACCAGCGTGGCGCTGTTGCTAATCAGCAATGGGTCCCTACCGAAACTGCGGCGCCTCACATGCCCTTGGGACGGTGGTTACATGGTCGATTGCCTCCTCATGGCCCCCCGTGAGCTCCTTCAGCACCTGTCAATTCGGGTGACCGATCCTCGGCCGATTGCATCGATGGCGAATATCGAGCTGGAGTACGCACAGCGGATTTATTACCGCTGTCTGCGGAACCAAGCAGGCAGGTACCAGCCGATGCCGCTCGGCTGCCTTATGCTCCCACCACGCAAAACGATGTCAGACAACAGCGATCACCTGTGGACTCGCCACCCCACGCTGTTACCCGACACCAGGTCGCTCAGGACTCCGATGCCGACCCCCGATACGTGGCGAGAGGAGGGCCCCTTTTGGTCACGCCTCAGCGAGGTGAACGGACTTTCCGAGCTGTGGCTTGCGGCGGACTGCCTCGGTGAGTACATGGCCTCGCATTGTTCGATCGAGAAGGGAGCCGAGGCACTCGCCGCCAGGCTCGCCGTGGAATGCCGCAGGCTTGCTTATGTCAGGATTCTCGACTGGGCTTAGGAGGTGGAGGAGAGGACTGGCAAGGGCGGGGAGACACCCAGGCTGTCGAGGGTACAGGATGTGGAAGCAAGGTTGCCAACATCGTTTGACTTTAGCATCCCCGAGCTGGAGAATGGACCTTGAAGGCGGGGGGACGAGGAGGGGATATTATCCACAGGTTGCCGTATAACTTCCAGGGATTTAAGCAGTTATTATCAGGGGCAAAGCACATGGGCTTGGTTGACACAGTGAGGCTTACAATATCTCATGACCTTAGGGCCTAGGGAAGCCCCGCGTAACACATGCAGCTGAACACCAAGTACATCGACTTTACAAATTTCTCACGCCTTGTTTTAGCTGTTCGAAGAAATGAGCTTTCCCATACTAGTAGTTGATGCGCTTTGAGAGCTGCATAGCACCTGAACATGTCTGATAGCATGGATATGGACATTCCCCTGTTAACCCCAACATGCTGAAACTCACTATCGAGTGCCCACTGAGAGTTGAGGGGCATCTTAGCACCCCGATACCTCCAGGCTTTGCTTTGCTTAATGGATGGGGATCGCTTGCCCAGGAAGCTCAAACCCAAAGCGTGTCTTGGTGTACGGAGTACATCTAGTCAGAATCTGCAGAGACCAGCAGGATTCTCAGCTTCCAGACCAGATCATACATATTGTGGAGATGACAACATCAATCCAGAAAAAGCACGCCAGGGCTGTTCACTGCTCTGGAGGTCACATCAACGCTTCAAAACCAATCTACTAAAAAGCATCCGGGCCTCAACGTATGCACCACGCTCTTCAAACACCACGCAGGAACGTCTATAACACAGCACTCAACACACGGAAGGGTGAGTAATAAAGCCAGTCGTTATAGTACAAGTGGAACTAAACTCGTCCTTGGAAGGCTAGTTTTTGCAAGGAGATAGCAACGGCTGCTTGAAGAACCTAGCGCCCAAGAACAAGAGCAAGCATGTAGGGCAGATGGAACAGACAGTCCAGAAACTACCACACCAGTAGGTTCAAGCACGCCCTAGGAGACAATTTGAAGATTAAGGAGGTTGGATGAATGGAGATGAACCAAACCCTCCAACGTAAGCAGAGAAAGATGGATTGACAGGGCATGGAGCTCTACACTAAATGTCAAATCACCTAATTCTACAAAACTCATTAAATGATCGGCCAGCCACTCGTGCCGGAGAGAGAAACGCATCGCTTGTCCTGCCGTATTAGCTCAGAGGCTTGACGCTCGCAGACACAACGACAGAGCCAAGTGTTCGTGTTGTCTCAATCTCGGAAGCCGAAGAGTGACCTGTAGAGCCAACAACTCGAGGGTCCAAACAGCCGCCAAACCCTGACGCGAGACATCTAGCCGCCCTTACGGGTTCCCCACATCCGGCTCCGGCCCCGGGGCCCCGAATCGCCTTGACCTTAGCACACACGGTTCTTTGGATGATCCGGCACTCGCGAGTGAGTCAAGGATACTCGGCTTGGCGACTAGAAGGATCGCGCTTCTGTAGCCTCGACGTATACCCACTTCCAGTGGTTGGGGGGCTGGTTGAGCCGTGAGCCTGGCAAGATGAGTCGAAAACGGCGTGTCGCTTTCGAAGACGGTGGGAAACGGATGACGCAAGGACTTGCAGTCTCCGGCGGCTGTGGATCCACGGGCGCTCTGCTGAGGGAGGTAGGCGTGGTGCCCGGTTTCTGAGCTCGCCGCGCCCTAGGAAGCATGACGCGTGAAGGAGGCCGCGGCCGGGGTCTGACTGGAGCTCTCGGGTTACGCTTTAGGCGGTTGTCTTCCGGCCTTGAGTACGTCGCCGAGCCGGAGGGGTACGGGAACTCTTGGCCGGATAAGGTGTTGTTGGGTCCTGAGGAGATCGGGGCGACAGGGGTGTTAACGGCCCCGACAGGGCTGACGGCTGTGGCGGCCGAGCCTGACCGATCTGCTGCAGATCCAGCAGCTGAGGCCGCCGGCCTGACGGCAGATAGGTTCGGCGGTGTAGAGGAGCACTGAGCTGGCCTTGGCTGCGGCGATCCAGGGATGCTCAGGGGCGACAGCGAAGCTCCATGAGGAGTGGTCGAGGGATCTGGGCCGGTGGCCGAGTAGCCGGATGGATTGGGCAAGCTTGTGCCGCGGTGACCGCTGGATATCGTTGTGTCGACGTATGGCAAGGTCGCGCATGCTAAATTCTCTGGACGGGGCCATATGTGGGCAGAGCCCGATGGCATTGCGAGCTGGAGCGGTCCTCCTTTCTCCTCCAAGTGCTCTGAGTACCTGCTGTGGGCGTCCGTGGCCGGATAGTAGGGATTGCTAGAGTAGGAGCACGACTCTAACTTGTGGCTCGAGCCTATAATCGACATGTGGTACGCCGCAAAGGCGGCAAAGGACGTTCCGCCACCTGTTTTCACAGGGTGTTGAATTCCGGGTCGATGCTTAAATTGGGATCGCATGGGGACTTCGTGAGAGGACATCTACCAGCGCTATTGTCAGGCACCTCACAGGGATCTGATGTTGTGGTGCATACCAGGTATGCCGCAGTTTGGAGGTTAAAATCTCGAGGTCGTTTTCACGAGCCTTCTGCAGCGCTCTCTCTGCCCAGCCCAGGCCGCTGGGTTGCCTCAGGTTGCTTGGCCGGGCATGCTGTGCCCGCAGCTGTTTTCCAAACCAAAGCGGCGCCAGCCTCCAATGAGCCAAGCAGGGGGGTGCCCCGCAGCGCATTTGATCGTCCAAGTAGCTGCTTTTTGTTTGATGAAGAGCTCGGCTGCATCGCTGAGCTGATTCGGCAGTCTGGCTCAGGCGGTCGATGACATTGCATCCGGCAGTTCAATAAGCTTATCTCAACGCTAATGAGGGGTCGGGGCTTGGGCCGAAAGTTAGAGATGCAACCTCGAAGCTCGTCCTCGCCTACAGGCATCTCTGCATTGCAAGCCAGCTGTGTTTCAACCATCCGTATAGGTACTGTGATGAATTGCCGTACCAAGTACGGGTTATCGGAGCCGCCCAAGCCTGCACACATAACGCTCTATCAGAGCCGAAACCGAGTAGCTCCATTTTGTCATTGACCTATATAGACTCGATACATAAAGTGTCTACCCAAGCCAGTAACTATCCTCACCGCCGTTCGAGGTTGAGTTTTGGGGTGTCTGGTCTTCGATTATGGGATGATGCTCGGCCGCTTCCGACGCGGACGCCAGGCCGCCCATTACCACGGAATGAACGAGCGGCTTTGTCGGCGGAGGTACGCCGCATTCCTGACTCCGTCCTTGAGTACCTGGAAGGTATCGTGGTACTCAATTCTCGAGTCATGGTGTCAAGGGCCAATAGACAACGAGGTGGATGGTGAGCCTATCGGTAGTGCCTTGCTAGACGACGCGCCGACTCCCCAGTATCGCTGTTGACAACCTAAACACTCCGTTGAGCTTGATGAAAAGTGGCAACCACGTGGCCAATGCCCGCGACTTCCGCCGCCACGGCGATGACCGTCACCGTGTTGACCGGCTGCAAATGGCCGCCATAACCCGAGTCTCTAGGGAAAGGGGATGGCCCGCACCTTCTGGACGCATGGTGCGTGTGCGGAGGGAAGGGTTGTAAATGGCATAATTGAGTGTCTGCTTTGCGCACCACCGTCCGATTCAGCACCAGCGAAGTTGACCCGGTCACGATGGCGGACCATAATCGCATCGACTGCCCCACGTACTGGGCTGCCTGGCCAAGAGTCCGGGGCAGCGGCGGCCACAGCAGGGTTGTGGTGGATGTCACGCCTGCACCCTAATGGCGGCCGCTATCGCGGGTCCGCAGTAACCGTGGCGCCAGGTGTCGTGATGCATGGGGCGAGTGCCGTCGGGATGCCCCAAACACCCGTCCCTGCGTGGTAGGTGTACGAAGAGACGCCGACGAAAGGACGGCTGACGCGATGACTTGGGAAAGTAAACAAAATGCCAGAAGACTTCTTCTAAAGCCGATGCTCTCGGGACTGGGGAGCGATCAAATGCGCCCACCAGCAGGAATGGTCGAAACTTTCCGACTTCTGTATACTGGGCTGCCGCAATGCCGAAAAAGCAAACCTATCGATGGAGAGATCCAATGAGTCTGTGACTGCTGGGCACTTGTCGGAGGACGCATGAACCGTGGCCGACAAGGTATTCCCCACCCGCACTCGATGGCATCCATGGTCGCGTCTGGAGTTGACTGAGGAAGCGCTCAGGGCTGGCGTGTGCTCTCGAACGTGGGCGAGCCAGTAACCACACCCCTGCCTCAGGAAGATCTTCGAGGTGGGCGTAACCTTGTAAACCCGCCGAGTCCGAGAAGTGCCTTGTCCTCCAAGAGCGCGCTACTGCACCCAATCAAACAGACGACGTCGGTGTAAACATCGGCGCGGTCTAGGTCGGAGCCGATGAGGGAAGGTCGAGTATTTGTCGTAGTGGAGACAATCGCCGTCAGGACTCAGGGGTGCCATCTGTCTCGACGGAAAAGCTTTCGCGGACTCGCGGACGTCGGAGTGTCCACTGCTGTCGGCGGAATCAACTCTGTTCGAGTTGCTATCCCTTCCGCCGGACCGTAGCACTCTGTAAGAGAGGACGGTGGATCGAAAGCGGTTCGAAGACCTTCATGCTGTTGCTTATGTCCACGGCGTGCATTGTTGTGGTCGTTCATGGGGCGCGTTCAGGGTCGGTGCGCGGAGGATCCTGCAAACCACTCGCTTGGGTTGAGCATTTAGCGCAATTGTACCCCCGTAGGGACCATGAGGTCAGACATTTGCTTACCAGGCACCTGGCCGAGGGAGGATGAGGTGGGCTTGATTGCGATGTTCAAGTTCGCCTCGCCGAGGTCAAAGCCGCCCACATGTCAACCACGTCGTCTTTGCCGTCGTGCATCGGAGCCTGGCTGCTCGACAGGACCAGGGGAGCTCCGTGAGTCGGTGGCCGAATCATCACGCGTTGTTGTCGATGTGGATCCGAACGTAGAAGTCGGTGTTTTCATTTCGAGGAGAGACCATGACCATGGGTCTGCTGGAGGCGGCGGGCGTGGTGCGTGAACTTGGAGGATGCCGACTGCGGGCTCTGGCGCTGACGCTGGTTTCTTTGCTGAATTAGCCCAGGCCGTGGGCCAAAGTACCCATCCATTGGGCTCGCTGCTACGTGGTCAACGAATGGTTTTGGTCGAGTAGTTGCGATGTGAAGGTGTCTCAATCGGAATGGGCTTGTCGCTGGAGTTGGTCGATGATCAAAGAATGGCCACATCCAAGATGGTGATTGAAAAGCGAAAAGCTCCAGGTTGGAGGGGAGGCTTGGCTGTACCCGTCCGATTCTCGGGTTCCATGGTTCGGCGATTTCGAAGCCCCGACGGGAAGTGGAGCCTTGCGAGCCGTCAGCCTCGGCGCAGTGCGCAATCATGGCAGTTGTCACCACTTGTCAGGGACAGCGACACGGCAGCTCTGCCTTCTCGAAAACTTTCCTTCCTCAGCCACCTGGCCATTTAACTATAAAAATCCCCGATTGGTTAAGAGCTGGTGGTTCCAGTTGGAACTCCCCTGCCCCTGCTGGCTATTGCCCAATTGACTGAGACACCAACGCAATGCCTCAAGGTTGTAGAATAGAGCCGACTGGTGATATCTATATCACTAAATATGCATTAATTCATGGCCAACAGCTGGGCGTAGTATATTCGCTCCAAATCAGCTTCTTAGGTAGCCTCAAGTCTGTTATTGCTGGCCCTGCTGCCTACCCTGGCTTGTCTGGCTGGGCTGTTTGGCGTGACAGGTTTGAGCATTGCCACTGCAGATCTACTAAAGCGGCCAACTCTCTGTCGAAATCCCAGTGTGAGTCCCCGATAATGATGCCATTTCTGAACGGTCCCGTCCCGGTTCCACCGTTGCCTCGCCTCGGGCCGGCCCCAAGGCTTCACCGCAGCCTTCTTTTGCCGAGATGCAGCCCAGCCCTGAATGATCAAAATTCTGAGGGGCTGGGCGTAGTAACTGGAACCTAAGACCAAGAGTTGAAAGGAGAAGAGCAGTCTATTCAAGTGGACTAGAAAGACCAAGGATGTAGTGGGACACGGGGAGAACAGAGCCTTTCCTGTACTGGATGATGGAGATTGACCAGAGGACAGGTGCTGGTGGGCATTTGCAAGGGGGGCACTACGTATAAAACCTAGGCACCCCGGCCAGCATTGCTAAGCGTGGCTCGGGATAGATGAGCATCATCTCCGTAGCAGACCAAGTCCAGCTTCCATCTAACCCACCTGAGATGTATGAGCAGGGCATTCTTGCCCCAGTTCCTCCTCTTTTCTGGTACGGCCGACGCCCTGTTGCCCTCACTGAACAGCCATTCTCCGGTATAGCGCGCCTACCTTGTGACAAGAAAGGCAATAACCCGAACACCTGCTCAAGAGGTCAAGGCACACTGCCGGATAGGAACGTATCCCCGAGGGCGAGATGATGCGGCAATCTCGGGAGTGCGCCTTGTCCTCAAGATCAGTCATGATCAGCCATGCTCCTTGCACTTCCCTTCCCTGGTTTGTGTGCCTGTGTGGTTCCACGAGAGTTCGCGAGATTCGCAAGGACTTCAGGTTCTTGTGCTGCGGATATGTCGCAGCGGCATTGTGCGTGACCCATGGCTGACGGTATGGGCTTCCCGCTCGAAAGGCGTCGAGTTTCCATTATGTTTGCTGGGTCGGCGTCCGCATCGTCAACGTCGAGAACAATGTCTCAAACAAGAATAACGATCGAGGTAGAGGTATCACACAGTATACTTCGTGCGCGGCCGAGAATGGCCCGTGGGAGATTCGGAGGTGATCGGTGACGGGGTCGTGGGCAGGCTAGCATCGTGGCTGGAACACTGGCGTCAACAACGCGGGTCGAGCATCCCTATACCCTGTCAGCTATGTACGTGCAAAACAAATCACCGGTATTGAGGTACTTGCTCGCGTTGATGCCCGGGGGTAGTCGCTATTTTGTACTGAAAACCTGCCAGTCGCGAGGACGGCTCTGGGAAGGTTGGGTTGGTGATGGATCTAACTCCCAGCTCCCAACCGTCAAAATCCACTATAGTTGAAGCTGAAGAGGACTGAGAAGAGATAGGTTCGTTGCTGCTATCTTTAGGAGCTGAAATGAGGTGTGGGAAAAGGTTGAGTATTTGTCGGCCCACCTCCATTCCGGCTGCTGGAGCGGCGGCTGGAACCCGCCCCTGGACGGAGTCACGGGACCACGCGACCCGCCAAGGCCGCGTGCTTCAAGCTTAGGTCCGTCGCGAAGCGCGTTTGACAACCCCGCAGCGGGGCAGAGCACGCACACCGACTTGCGCGCGCACCAGCCTTCCAGCCTGACAAAGAGGGCTCCCAAGTTCCTACTAGGTATCAAACTCGTCAAAGGTTAGCTTTTTTACTCGACTCATCGGTTAGGAAACAAGAGGGCAATCGGACTGACTTACTCCCCCGGTTCAGAAGCCCCGCCCCCAATGCAGCCTGCCCGGCAGTGCCCGCATGCCACACAGCGGCGACCACACCTTCTCGAGCGCCGAAGCCGACTCCCGTTCCGCCCCCCACGCAAGCCTCACAAGTGATCGTTACCCCAGAAAGCGTCTCGCCCTGCGCCAACACCCCTTCCAACTGCTCGATCTCCCTCGACTCAATCCAGATTGACATTGGCGCGCCCGGATGCTGTCGCATATACCGCGCGCCGATGGTCGTCGATGAGAAGGATAACGGAACACTTTGCTACTGCACTTGATGCCGCCGACGAGGTAGCGCAAGTTCACGTTGGGAAGAACCTGCCTGGCTCGCTCAGGCTTTGTCCGAGTGTCGGGGTCTGGAGCCTGGCGTGGCTGGGGGCCGCGGGGCGCCCTTGCCTGGGGTTGGAAAATCGCTTGGAGATTGGCGCATATGTGTGAGGTGAGCTGCTCCCCCACCCGGAGCGGGGGAAGGGTGTGATGTTAAGGAGAAGCCACGGGTCTAAAGCCCGGTGGTGGAGGCCAGCGCATGTTGTTCAACGGAGGCATGATGTTCGGCGGTGGCAGCTCCCGCCTATAGGCGGGTTTCGATACCAGGATCGGCACATGATGCGGTGTCCCTCGCTGGCAGTCTCAATGGGAGGACCGTGGATTCGGCGGGATGGAGGTCACCGCCCGCTAAATTCGTGGCATATCTCCCCCCATCTCCCCGCCGCCGGACTGGTGTCACCACTGCTGGGTGGGGCAGGGCTAGGAGGCGGAGGTGGAATGCTTGGGACGCCGGAGCGAGCTTCCACAGCAGACGTCCTTGAGTGGAGATAGGGTAGGGGGCTTGCCCGGGCCCAGGGGTGCAGAGGCGGAGTCAGAGCAGCGAGCAGCAGCCGGTAGGCCGGCACATGAACCGAAGGTGGAGCCGGAGCGGAACCGAAAGGGTCGTCGCCTCTCGTCGGCAGCCGAAAAGGGAGCCGGAGGCCCCAGGACCGAACAGCGGCTGCGAGTGGTTGCGCTGCGCTATGTCTGCTCTATCCGGGGCCGGCCAGAGTGCCGCCCTCACACGATGTGTCATCTCCTCTAGATCCCTTATATGCCGTAAGTCAACCGGTGCCGCGCGAGCCCAAATAGCTGAACAATATGAGCAGTAGTCACCTGGGAGCCGCTGGATTGGGCAACGTGAACCAATCTTGCGAAGGTGCTGCTGTTGCTGCTCAGAACATTGCGCGAGCTGATGAGCCAGGCCGCTTGAGCTTCCGCATATCCCTTTGAAGTTGGCTTTGGTTTGCAGCCCTGCCTGGCAAATGCGTCTCATCGGTTGTTTGCTTGGGCAACACCATAATATTGCTGTGCTTATAAGTCCCTCGATTGCTGCTGTAGTCAATTGCGTACCAATCCCATTTCCTAAATGATCGAAACTGAACCTTCTCTGATCTGTTTGCAGGTCGCCGCTCGCTCTAGGGTCCCAGCAGTATCGTGACTGTCTCATGGATTTCGGCCACCTTCATTAGTCTACTTTGTGCCCATTGCTGCTAACTTCTAGGTCAAGCTATTATTTAGAAGTACCTTAGTTAACTGGGCAAGAACTGCGGACACTCCTATGTACTGGCAGTTTGTAGGTATCGTTCTCCCCAACTATAGCTGGTTTCAGTGCTCCGCTCTGTTTAAAGGCCTTGTATAACTGCTGTTATTATTGATCTCTTGAGCCTGGGCTCATTGTTGGAGTCTGAGATAGACTGGCTTATAGTCGAAATATCCCTGATATCTGGTAGTCATTGTTATCTGACGTGACGGAAGAGTCACTGGTCGCGGAGGTGATGGCTCGGCAGGGCCGCTCTCGCCCAACCCCAACTGTGGAGCCCCCCCAGCTGGTCGGAGCAGACACACTGCAAACAGGCCGGCTGGCATGGACCCCCGCCTGCCGGCTTTTGTCTTCTCCCCGTTGTCAGCACCTTCCTGCACTGAAGAGGGGAGTTTTCTATTTTCCATTTCCCAGCGCCAGCACCTTTTTCTTTTCCTTTTTCTCCTCCTCCTCTTCTTCCTCTTCTTCTTCTTCCTCTTCTTCATACAATCCTCTGTCTTATATCACCTCTTCAACCGTTGTCTGTCTCATTTTGAGGACGTTTGGTCCAATTTGCCTGCCCTTCGAGGCTGGTCCTTGATCGGGTTGTCTTCCAATGTTCCGCTTTAGGAGCTGGCCACGACATAAGCCCTCGTTTAACGGAAGGGAAGTAAGTGACTCGGTCTTTGATCGATGGACCAGGTTTCCGTACTACAACCCTGCTGACACCGACTCTCGCACCAGCGACCGTCCCAGCACCTCGCAAATGCCAAGCTCAGTTCGGGCGATGACCCCGTTACTCGCACCCCGTCGGCGAGCGCTTCCGACATCGTATCTCAAGAGAGCGATCGAACCGCGACAAGAAGCGGATATGCGGAAGATTTACAGGTCCGGGGCCGACCGAGTCCTTGCTAAGCCACCCCCGATGCTGAACGTCACAGTAAGCTTCCTCGAACACGTCCGTTTCGATTGATCCTGACGCACGCAGGTCCACATGTTGTGGCCCGGGCCATTGCATGGTTTCAAGGACATCGATCCCGCCGATGCCGACGTCCAGACACTGCTCGCTGGCATTGGGAAAGAACATGACTCCGAGATTGAGGCGGAGGATCTCGACACCTTCGTCAGCGTCACGGTCATGGCGACCAACCGGGCAAAAGCCCGGCAAGTTATCGCGATTCTTTCCAAGGTCTTCGAGTATCGACCCGGCGAAGCGTCTGTGTGGCTAACTCGATCGCTCGTCAAACCTCCCAGGAACGGGACCCGGTGCCTCACGACAATCCTTCAACCCAAGGAGGGAAGCACCGATCGGCGCGCCAGCGCCACAACAACTCAGCACCGCAAGACTGTCGACGAGGATGGTTTTGTTGCGAGGGATGCTGATTATAAGCAGTCTTTGCTCAGAATACTCGATGCGACTGCCGGACACTTGCGTCATGTTCCGAGCGGAATGCGCATGAGGGTGCATTTTGGGGCCCTTGTCCTCGACGAATGGCGCAAAGACAAGCTCGAGTACACCCTCGCCGAGCTGGAGAGCCTGGTTTCCCGTGCTGGGACGAGAGGCACCGCTCATATGCTGAACGCGTTCGTCTCCTTACCCTCTCTCAACTACTTAGTAAGCACGGGCTGACTCCATTTCAAGCGTGTTCTGGACCGCTGCAAAGATCCTCGCGGATCAGTTCTCTCGGTCCAACATGGAGCTGCCAGAGGAAGTGCGAGACCGGCTAAAGAAAGGAGAGGACGACGAGCACGGTGAACCACCCATCACCTACTCCATCATCATGGAAACAAAGAACCTGCATGTAGAGTCCCAGCTTGAAACGTTTGTTGGACAGCGACAGCGAAAAGGATACGCCAACAAGTACAGGCTCGGCCCGCTGTCGGCGCACCAATTGGATAAGCACCACCGAGCGGTCGAGAGCATCACCTTGTGCCCGGAGAAGTAAGCCATGTTGACGACCTTTGGACGCTCTGTCACTGACTTGGGCTACAGCGCTCACGATTGGGCTTTCGAGCTCCATAAATGCGCGGTCGACCAGGGCTCCAGGGCACCGGCACCATTCACTCTCCAACAGCTGCAGACCAATTTGTTCTTCACAGGAGGAGAGCTTGATCAGGGGTTCCCCAAGTTCAAGATAAACGACAACTTCCTACGTTTGTACGATATCGGGAACGTGCACGGCAAAGCTACCCTGTCGTGGAGTGTGGGTGTGGACCACGCACTGGAGATTAACTTCATTTATAATCTGAGCCAGGAGAGGGCATTGTCTGCCCTTCCCCCGGCGGCAAGCGTGGCGCTGCTCGGCAAGAATTGGGATTATGACATGGCATCCGGCGTGTCTGTCCCTCGACAGTGGGACGATAGCTTCGAGAAGCAGTTCCTGAAGCCGGGAGCCACCTAATGATAAAGCCCCCGGGAACGGAGCCCTTGGACTGGTTCCTTTCCTGGGTTGACTGGACTCAGAAGACCCTCGACCGTGCCTCCGACAACGGCGACAACACTGTAGGCAGAGGTGTCTGAAGGGGGCGAGCGATGGAATCGTGTTGTCTAGGTAGGGGGAGGTTGGGGTGTAAGAATACCTCCCAGTTCTGTCTTGATTCGACTTTCTGGCGAGGAGCGTGTATTTGCGTTTGCTGGAGGATCAGGGTCTTGTAAGATCGGTCGGTGAGAGTCTTGTCTTACTGGAGGAGTTGAGGGATGGGGAGTTGATGTGGACTGTTATGTACTATCTATAGACTGCCGTCGAGCACACGAGAAAAAAAAAGGATGAGGGTTTGGGGTGTCTGGTCATGTATCATTGTAGATGAATTTGAAGAAGAAGGAGAAGGAAGGAGAAGGAGGAGGAGAAGGAAGGAGAAGGAGGAGGAGAAGGGGGAGGAGAAGGAGGAGGAGAAGGAGAAGGAGAAGGAGAAGAAAGGAGATGTTCTTTTTTCTCTTTAGGTCCTCTGTATCGTGGCTAATAAGATGATAAGATGAGCATTGCTAGCATGGTGGCCACTTGACTCGGAAAGTCTTTGTGAGCTGAGCAAGCCCACTCACTATCCGCTTCCCTGTTATCTGTAGCCACTACGCCGCATTCTCATCATTATGGTTATAGCCAGTTAGCCTCCATGACTTGAACTATTGAAGTGCGTGTGATCTTCTAAATAACCTTGATCCCATTAGAACCGATGAACAATTGCAGGCCGCCATATCCACCGCCATTTTGGGTCTTGGGACGCTGACCAGCAGTTGAACGAGGCTGAATCTCGTTTCGGGACTACCTAGCTCCGATTGGCGCCCAGACTGGGGCTCCCAAAACGACGCGGCTTGGCAAGGCTGCGGTTCTGGACTCAGTGCGCGTAACCCCAACCCTGGTAAGCCAGCGCCTACTGATTTCCGTCTTGACAGACACCAGCTTTGGGATAATGCAAGCGAACTTAGAGCATTTCCGTCGTTCTGTAGAAGAGACTGTCTTTGCCCTTGATGCAATGAGAGTCGTCTACGATGGTCATCCGCAACCCGCACACGACTCTTACCACGCGCTTCAAACCTCTTTAGCCAAAGCCAGAATCGGAAAATTGCCAGGAACCTCGCTCGTCACTGCAGCCGCGCGGCCCTCCGCCCCTGCCAGAGGACTATCGCTCAACTCATGTCATTAAGCGGCGGAGAGAGAAGCGCCAGAAGCCTGCCCGTCGGCCAATGGAATGGTGACATTGAGGAGGTCTATGCTACTAACCAAACACTCTCCTCCTCGCTGCTCTCCTGCCAAACCGACTCCTCCGAGAGATACTCATTGTCACCATCCTCCTAAACCTAGAACTACCATGCGATGTAATCCAGCAGCTTCATGTTCATCGCCTTTGTTGGCGGCTGGCGGTACACCCTGCTGTGGTCGAACGGGCGCTCGAACATCAGGCCGCCGAGTATCTTGACCCGGGAGACAGCCACGTTGGAAAGGCCGGAAGCAAACTCGGGCGCAGAAATGTCGCAGGCCGCCTTGTCCAGTGCGACGCCGTGCGACTTGTGGACGGTGACCGCGTAGCTGACCAAGAGTGGGAACTGCTCCCTGGAACAGGAATTGCCACCGACCATGAAGTCCGTTCGTATTCGGAAGACAGGGACAACCAGCTTCCCTCCGTTGCGGAGGAGCTCCCCGTTCGGCATGGCAAGAGGCGGACCGGAGTAGTCGTCGAATGCCACCATGATAACCTCGGGCGAGTCTCGCAGGACGTCGGCACCCTCTCGTTACGATATGTCGTAGACCGTGCCCTAAGCGCCGTTGACGAGCCCTACGTTGCCCCAAAGGTTCCGCGTTAGCATACCCTGCTGCCGACACGCAGAGACAGACACTTGACCAGGTAGCCGGCGTTGGAAGACGTAATCTTGTCCGCGCTGGCATCCTCGTGTGATGCCTCAACCTGTATGGCGGGGCTGTCCAAGCCGAGCATGTGCTCGTGGTTGTACTTGGCGACCTGTTCCCTCGCGGGGTGGATGCGGAGCGCATCATCGAAGCTGTCGACTTCCTCGAGGGAGAGCTTGACCGAACATCTAGAGGCGAGAAGCTTCCAAGAGGCAATCGACACGTCTTGCTTACGCAGCTCCTCCAGGGCGTGACAAAAAGGAGCCTGGTCCTCCCCCTGCTGTCGCTGTGTTGTCCGCCAAAAACACAGTTTCGGTGACGAGAGGTATACATTGCGCCCAGCGATCTCAATGTCCCCCAGGTTGTCGGATGTCGAGTACAGCGGCTTGTTGAGAACCGTGGGGAGCTGGAAGAAGTCGTCAATGAGGACGAAGCTGAGGCCGCCGAAGGTCAGCCTCTTCTCTGGGAAGATGTATATCGAACCTGGCGGGCAACCTCGTGCCAATCCTCGAGAGTGATATCCCCGACGGCGTCCCCCGGCTCAAACTCACTCTCGTCTGGCAAAGGATCAGGCTCGTCAATAGTGCCGAAGTGGTCGTCATGTGGTCGTGGTGGTCGAGGCAGTACTGGTAAGCAGCAACGTAATTGAGAAACTGCCGATCATTGAACTCGAGGAGCTCTGCTGCCTGGCGATGGGGATGGTTGAGGGAGAGCTTGACGCGACAGAAGTCGGGGATCTGCTGGTGGATTCGCACTGGCTTGTACCGCGGGAAGTATTTGAACACTCTAGGCTTCGCTGGACGCTTCCTGATCGCCCACTTGACCGGGTTCCAAGCACCGAAGTTCTAGTCTTGCAAAAATCCAAAGTAGGAGCTATCATCCACCCAATCGGGCCGCCGGAGATACTCGTCATAGGCCCCCTGGGACTCCTCGACCTCGCCCTCCTCCGTGATGTCCAATCGGGCGAGTCTGGGGGTCGCGGGGCCGGCAGTCGACGCTCTGCACCACTCGGCTGTCCTCCTGGAGAGGGAGTCCCAGCAAGATATGGCAGATCTCCTGGGAGGAGTAGTCCCTCCCCTGAAATGGCTTGTTCATGAGCTTCGACACGAAGGAAACCATCGGGTTGTGGTCCAAGGTGTGGGGTTCAAGATGTGAGGGAGGATGCTCTTGGCACTCTGCGCGTCCGTGCTTGTCTGCGGCTCGGGCTTGCTGCAGTATTCCGCGGCATAGTTGATCACGGCGTCCACGCTTGTGTAGGGCGAGCAGTCGATGTTAGCCAACCAGCAGAGAGCAACGAGCGGGTTGTACTAGTTGAGGTGAGTGTCGTTACGCCCGGCCACGGACGACCACCACCCCTTCCCAGGCCTCTTGATGACCTCGGCGGCCTCCTGGGGAGGACGAGGGAAACAGGAACCGGCAGATGGGTACTGGTCGCGGCTGGTCCTCTGCAGCAGATTCTTCTGCGGGGCCTCTGGCGCGCTGAGCGTCCTTTCTGATTACCCGTAAGCAGGAGGTAGTCGAGCAATGATGCCGCTGGCATCGGTTGATGATTCGGTTCAACCACTATTTTTCCTGTGGGTCGGCAGACAGAGGACTGCCCTCGTCGGCACCTGGTCTGGTTGGGGGTTGACCGCAGTGACGTGGTGGGCCCAAGTCCTTGCAGGGTGTTCTCTCGACTCGGGTGTCGCCATGTCGGGTGGTGGCCTCCCTTGAACCAGTAGAGCCCGTGCGAATGGCAGCGGCCGCGGTCTTGCCACTCGTACCGGGGCCGGAAGTCGGCGAGGTTGAACTTCTTCTTGAGCACGATGTCCCGAAAGAGCGAGTTCCGCGAGTGGAAGTGCCACGCAGCAATGTGCGGGTTCTCACGCAGCAGCCGACACGACTTGGCCATGCGTCTCGGCTCGTCGAGAGTCTTCCACTCCTCGTACTCCGCCATATGGCGGTGGAGGCTTCGCCAGTGCAGATCGGCCGGGCTGAGGGTGATGGAAGTGGAGGACACCCCGAGGCAGTGCGCAAAGGACTTGCACTCCCGACGTCGACGCTACAAAACGGCCGCGTGTCTTTGATGACACCAGCAAAGCGAGACGAGAGATCCGGTTGAGAATGACCTGGGCCTCGGGCGTGTCGGGGTGGGCGAGGGCCTCCTGCAGGGCGAGACATGCCGTGGCTCTTCTTGACGTGGTACTTGCTGTGTCCCTTGGCCTGCTGCCGCATCAGGGTGTTCAGAGCAATGAACCGGAAGCTGTGATGCTTGGCAAACCGGCCATCCTCCCACTTCATGGCATGCTGGACGTAGTCCTGATATGAGATGCTCCGTTGCCTTGGCTCGACAAAGTCTGCAACTCCGTCAAGCCAACGAGAGCAGCGCATACTTCTGGTTGAAATCGTCAAGGGGAATGCGGTAGATGGAAGGCATCTGCAGCTGGTGAGCAGCCTGCGGGATGGCCGGTTGGAGCGGCACTTGCTCGCCAGCCTCCCCGGCCCCTTCGTTGACACGGCCTCAGCTTTGAGTCGTGCATCAGCAGGTTCGGTACAGCGGCCTCGTCGACAGCCTCGGTATCGTCGCCCTCTTCCCCGACAGGACCAGTATCTGCAAGCAATCCACCAAACTCCTCGACCTCGTGGATATTCAGCTTGTCGAAGACGATACCATCCTCCGGCAGCTAGGAGAAGTTGTCGTAGTTCCAGGTGAAGTCTGTGTAGCCAGGGGTGATGATCTGCGTGGCATTTGAGCAACACCTTGATGGGTGATCGACGGACTTGGACAGCGGTTGCGGAACAGTTGTATCATCTGCTCGACACCCTCGGACCGTGGACGGAGGATCACAATGTCCAAATGGCTGGTGATGGAGAGGGAAGCCCCACCCGTTGGCGCACACTTGGTCTGCAGCCTCGGAAACGAACCGCATGCCTGCTCGCTCGTCCAAGACGCGGATGGTCGGGAACTGAGCGTTGCTAGGGTCGTCGTCGATAAGAAGCCCGGTTGCCACCTCCTGCTCTCCCCCGCCTGCCAACCCCCTGGCGACTTCAACCACAATGCCCAGAACCTCCTGGGTGACCGTCCAGCGGTCCGGGCTCACGTCGACCGGGTGCTGCACGCCCATGCTGTAGGTCTGCTCAAACTTGACGCTGAAGTTCTCGTCGCTCTAGTCCACAATGTCTCGAGCGTCGGCCTCAAGGCCTTGGGCAGCAACGGAAGCTCGGAATACACCTTGTCAACGCCGCGTAGGAAGTGGGCAGCATGCCTACGATATTCGCATTGCTGACCTCGTACCTAAAGCAGGTTAGCTGGTAAGCTTATACAAGGAAGTACTACATACCGTGTAGATATTAACGCTGACATGCGCACGCGCGATGAAGAGCTCCTCCAGCAGCTCCAACTTGGGTAGATGGTCTGGGACAGACTCGAAGTCGAGGTGGTTGGCCGCAGAAAAGAAGAACGACTCGTCCTGTCGCCCCTTGTTGTCTTTGTTATGGCATCGCGTGCAGATACCATCCGTCTTCAGCTTGACGTCGAACCACCGCTCCTTGCATCGCGGGCATCGCTGATCTCCTCTGCGACAAGTACCTCGTCGAACCAAAGTCTGATCGCGATTTCTTCTTGAGACAATGGGGACTCTTGGTCGTTGCCCGAGAAGTGGGGGTTGGGCTCGTCGAAGTCGCGGTGTGGTGTATGGCGAGCGGGCTGCGGCACGGAGACGTCGATCAGATGGTCGCCCGACCGGGTTGCGGGTCAGCCAAGGACGTCCGCGCGTACGGCCGGCAGACTACGACGACGACCGAGAAGGAGGAGAGCGGCGAGCTGGCCGCCCACGGCGAGGAAGCTGTGGCTGAGAAGCCCGGGGGTTGTCGTGGTCGTCCCCCACGGAGCTCTCCCTTGATTGAGCAGAAGGGTGAGCAGCATTCACAGTATCGGCCGCCTGTCGCTGACGAAGCAAGTCACTCATGGTTGGAGTCTGGTATGACTCTTCCCCGTGGCGGCGCTGGACGCGATGCTGTTGCTGGATGGCCGAAATCTCCGTACGAGCAGCCGCCGTCTCTGGCGTATCCGCATCGACGCGAGCGCCCTCGTGGTACATGCTCGCGAGGACTCAATAGGTAAGGTTTTGCGACGACGCAGGGTGTATTGGCTCGGGCTAAGGCGAGGGCGAGCGGGCCCGGGGGTAACATGCTCGCCTGGCGAAATGTTGGCGGCTGGTGTAGCTACCTGTCGAACGTTACGATAATATATAATCATGGTAGAGAGACCTTACGGCCCTCGATTAGTCGCGGCACTGAAAGCAGTCAGCAGCAAAACACTACTAACCATTGCCCGGCGATCGTGAAACTGGTCGGGAGGCTTCTCAACACAAATGTGACGCACCTTCCACGAATCCGACAGCAACATCTATCAAAGCAGCCAGCCCCGTCTATAATGGGCAGCGCTAGAGTCAGGAAGAATACGAGTTCGGGACGCGCGTATATTATAGGAAGGATTAACGAAGAATCGCTGGTTTTAGACAGCAATCGGCGTCGCAGTGGCCAGCACCAACGTTGTTTGGCAGGGCAACAAACAGCTCGTGAGGTCTGAAGCCGGCTCTGGTCGGCTAGCGTCGCATGCAACCGGCTCGGCCGGCTGAGCAGGGCACGGGTCTTTTTTGGGAGCGGGGCTTGTGCGCTAGGCCCACAAGGCCGCACCTTTGTTTACTCTTTCAGGGGCTCAGGGGAAGCCCTAACCTTCCTTTGACATTGAAGTCCCACCCCCCGACTTCAACGTCGGGGCCAGAAAGGGGCTTCCTGGCGGATTCCCACACGAACTCCATGCCAGCTGCCCAGGTCAGGCAAGACCTTTATCTTTACCCCGCAGAGAACCCACTTCTTATCCGTTTATGCGCCGGATCAAGCCGGGACGCCCGGCATATCGCGCCACTCCCTTCGTGCCGCCTTCAGCTGTTGTCCGGACGAATCGCCGAAATCGTCATCCTTCTGGAGGCCAAGAACCCATGCGCTGTTCAGTGCTCGGCGGAATAGCGACCCGGTGGTGGCGGTGACCTTTCTGCGATTGACGCCATGTCGGCCAACCTTCACCTCGAGGCGCCAGCGGTGGGGATGATTAGCCTGCTCGTCGAGGTCGCTGCGTCTCAAATCATCGACTGCCGCGTTCCAGAGAGCCCTCACAATGCTGCCGCCATCGATGCATTCCGGGACGAGGTCCTCGCTCTCGTCGAGCCTCTCGCGCGTGGACCACTGAGGCAAAAGACCAGCGTAGTGTACCTGACCAGATGGTAGGGTCAAGTGGACAGCAACGTTTGCGAGGCGGATCTTGGCCTCATGGGCCTCATCTTGCGCAAGGTAGCGAGGAAAAAGGTCGGAAGTCGAGGGGCTGAGCGTCGGGTGTGGGCGTGTCGCATGGCGAGGTGTGGCCACGAGTGCCGTGTCGGGCTCGGAATGGCGAGCTTCTGAGATGCGGCGCTTCGTGGAACTACCAACCTCCAAGCTCTAATTGGCGGCATGGGAGTCTGGGGCGGGCGGTGTAACTGCGATGCGCAGTACGAGTCAGTCTCAAGAGCTCGCAGGCGGCTCTGTTGCGGCCATGACTCACCTATTGCGCGGCCTGCCAGGCTTTGACTGGGCGTGTTGGGACGGACAGGGCTGACTGGCTTCATTTTGGCGATAAAGTGGTTGCCGGCAATGGTCCAAGCCCGGCTGTGGCACGATCTGAAAGAAAAATGAGGGCGAAAAAAGAGATAGAGAAAGGAAAAGAGAAAGAGGGCTGGGGTTGATATGAAGCGGAAGCTCGGCGTTAAAAGTTTCGAGTAACCGAAGGTCCGAAGCAGCCCGGCGGCGCAGAGGGGGCGGCGCTCGGCAGCAGACTTGGTGATGGTGGGTCTGGCGTTGAGGCTGCAGTGGCAGCTGGCTGCGTGGCGGCTGCGTGCACAGGGCCGTGATTGGGTTACCTTAGCGAACAGGGTTCCACTCGATCCAGCTGTCCAGTGGTGCGCTCCTCAAAGTGCGGCACTCCTCCCGTCAGCAAGGTTTTTTGAGATGGGAAAAGCTGATATAGCAAAAAGAGTGGAGGGCTTGAAGTAGTTTGTGTTGCACTGTTGTGGCAAGGGAAACCAAACAGTTGGGTAGAGCGGAAGCAAGGAGGTCCACCGACCTTAGCGGGACCCTAACCCTGACATTTCGAACGGGCTGAAAACCTGGAGGGGAACTCGACAAGCCACACAAAATCATCTCGTCGCCGAGTATCGCCAGTTCCAGTCCCACTTTGGCATGTTCAGTACCAAGTACCTTGTTGGGGCATTACTGGCATCGATTGCACGCACCACACGGAGTCAGTATTGAGCCCTCTCCCGGCAGGAGAGACTTGCGCCAGACTGGAGCTGGGGGGACGCGCTGCAGGCGCAGCGTTGCACTCAGCTGCAGTTGGCGTTGGCGTTGGCGCCAACTCGACAGGGCCGTTGCCGGAAGTCTCCTGTTTTCCTCTCTCGCCTTCTCTGTTTCTATACAATCCAATTGTTTTTCTTTCTTTGCGACGCATTCCCGTCCTTCAGCACACGCATATGACCTTGGGGATCTTTGAGGGCAGACCGCCCGAGATTGTCCTTTCCGTTGTCGAGGCCTGTGGTTCGGAGAAGGATGTGTTTGCCCTCACATCGACATGCCGCGCTCTATACGACATTGGACGAACCTGTGCGGTTGCTCGCCTGTCTTCTGTTCTTTTCCGAGAGGTGCCATGTTTTGAGCAGGCGCTGATTGCTGTACATATCAAGGCCGCGTCTAAATCTGCAGTGGTGGCTTGGGCGGCGCTAACAATGAGCTTGACTGAACAGGCCCGCATGACCGAGTTGGTTGCCGATGCTGAGCGGCTGGGTGAGCTCCCGCCTGTGCGCATCTCGCCGAGAGAATACGCCAGCAGCCATCGCAAACCCAGTTTTTCCGACTTGAAGGCTGCGCTTGCTCTCAGCCGGCTGGCCAAGGCTTTTGAGGGGGACTTCTACGACGGTTCCCACCACAACCCGCGAGATAGGGGTTTCATGCAGCCGCCAGAGGAGCCTGAGCGGATGCTGGAATGGCGGACTCGTGTGCACAAGGCCATTTACAGAGCCCTTATTGTCGGCGCGGCCCTGGCCGGCGCGTACAATGGACCCGTCGTCAAGGGAGAGTCGGAACCCGACGGCAATCTAGACCGCGATGACACACGCCCCACGCCCTACGACTTGTCCAAGACGCACTTCCACCTCATCAGGGAATTTCCCATCTGCAAGAGCGACGCGGCGCCCGAGGAAGAGGAGGCTATCTTCGGCCCCTTGGGCGATTGGCTCCTGGAGACCATCATGTCTGACAGGGAGGCCAGAAAAGCCATGGCCACGCGCTTCCGAGACGGCCGTGGGCGGGGTTGGTATTGCAAATGCCGCGGTCCCCGTTGCCCGGTAACCCGAGTTACAGGCGGAACCGGCCCTTCAGATGCCCACTTGGTCACCTGGGAGATTATGCAGGTGATTTGGACACACGAAAACATGCGCAAATCGATGGACCGGCGAAAAGAGGAGAACATTGATCGGAAGCAAGCCAGCGAGGGTTCCGGCAAGGCGCCTACGACCCCCGGGCCAACGGCTTATGGCGTGTTCCTTGGAGTGTTCCATGTCGAGGAAGTGGATGCTTCTGAACACCCGCTAAACGGGCTGCCTCGCAGACGTTGGGCTCGCTTGGCCTACGCGCCTGAAGAAGAGACACGGTGGTACCGGGTTGGGGAGCCATCGCCGATGTCCTTCGTTTCAGGCAAGAGCTGCACCGAAAGCTTCCTGCCTCTTCGCCCCTCCTGGCAGCCGAACTGGAACCGCTGCGCGTCAGGCACTACCCTCGCTCCTTTTGGGTTCGAATTCTTCGAATACTTCTTGCGCCAACATCTGCGGCTCCGGTTCATGTCTGGGGCTTTTGCTTCCACAGCCGGCCAGAGCCTTTATGACACCTTCGCGCGCTGCATAGCCATCTTTTCGCATGATGATGTACGAGGACGCATCACGTCCTCAGGCCACGCCATGTCGCCATTGCTCAGCGCCGACCTCCTTGACGGAACCGAAATCCTGGCGAGATCTGATGCCCCCGCCGAGGAGGATCTTTCTTGATTTCTACGGTACTCGCCCAGCAGAGTGCTGGTGGAGCTTGATGGAAGCTGGGACGACTGTGCCTTTGTCGGCTACAGTAAACTGAGGCTAAAAATTGTCCCTTCTACCTATTCTCTAATATGACCAGCGAATTTACTCGCGCCTCCAACGAGCTAGGTAGCCAGCAGAACAACCAGAACTCACCATCGGTAAGCCCACACCCCTCCTCTCCCTCACAGGCACCAGAAAGCCTTCATGTTTGACGGCCTCTCAACAGCAGCCTGCAACCAGCTCTTCTGCTAAGCGAAGGCTAATGCGTTAGGAAGTTTTTCTTCGTGCAATCGTCTATTCCTCCCCATTGGAGCAGAGCAGTCCCATCTCCCACACCGCATCCGCAGCGAAGCTCGCCGATTACTTCAAGCTGGCGGCTGCCAACAACATCATGCACCTTCACGGCCGCCGACCACACACTGCACCACCCGCACCAGACTCACATTTCTTGCAGGATACCGCACAAGCCCAACATTGTGCGGGAGCAATGGATGAGCTCTTTCCAGATTCTCCGTATAGGATCCTCTTCAAGGTCGGCGAAGGAACATACGGCCAAGTGAGTGGAAACAGCATCTCCCTCCTTGCGGCCACGGGTGGTTGAAATGGCTTCTCACTTTCCTTCCAGGTCTACAAAGGTCGGCACTGCGAGAAGGCGGAGGCCGTTGCGCTCAAAATCATTGACTGGGACAAGGAAACGACCCCGCCAGAGGCGTCCCTTTTGAAGAAGCTCAAGCACGATAATATCGTCAACTTCATCACCTATCAAAGAGCCGACATGAAGAACAAGCTCCTGCTGGTCCTCGAGTACATGCCGAGAAATCTGTACAAGCACGTCCAGGCCTTGCGTCGCCAGGGACAGCTCGAGCCCACGGCAATCAAGTCGTTGATGCGTCAGCTCCTAAGCGGCATCGGGTTCTGCCATGCCAGGAGGATTCTCCACCGCGACCTGAAGCCCGAAAACATCTTGGTCGATCGCAACGGCCACCTCAAGATTGCAGACTTTGGCTCCGCGGTCTCGCTCACGACAAACCGACAGGAGCCTCTCGAGGCCTATATCGCGACGCTCTGGTACAGGGCCCCTGACGTCCTGCTTGGCAACACGGCCTACAGCACGAGTATTGACATCTGGGCGGCCGGCTGCATCATGGCCGAATTGTTCTCTGACGATGCTCTGTTCCGTGGCGAGTCGTCCGAGGACCAGCTGGACCGCATATTCCGTGTCATGGGTACGCCGACTGAGGAAACATGGCCGGGTTTGTCGAGACTGCCCGAGTACCCCACGTACGAGCGCAGCTGGGGGATGCACCCGCCGCAGCCGCTCAGCGAGGTCTTGCCCCAGATTGACTCAGTTGGCATTGACCTGCTGCAGCGCATGCTTCAGTTGGCTCCAGAGCGGCGCATCTCTGCGGCAGAGGCTCTGGAGCATCCGTGGTTCAAAGCCTGAGGCGCAAAGTCGGGAGGTAGCGCGAGCGGAACGACGGGATCTCACTAGCAATTGCTCAGTTTACTCGGGCCATTACCTGGGTACCTACACGGCGGCATTGGCGATGGGCTGGGACACTTTGGAGGGTTACTGGCGAGTGGGGTGTTTCATAAAATTCGGCAGCTGGTCGAATGAAGGGATGACAGACCGGGTGGATGACAATAGCGAGGCAGTAGAGCAACCGAATACCCCTTTTTCTAGCCCAGCAATTCAGTACGTCAACCTGGTCAATCTTCTCCCCACGCACCCGTAACTCCGCCCAGTGGGTAGCTTGGTACGCACCTCACGGCACACCCCTCTTACATCTTACACACATTATACCTCTACTATCCCCTCCTTTCTACCCCAAATATTCTTCTCTTACCTCTCCCTATACACCATCATTACCATCATCATCATCATTCAACACAAACGGCGCCGCAGCAGTCCCCTGACCCTGCCGCCCCTGGCCCTGACCCGCTTGTTGACCTTGAGCCTGCCCTCCCGCTTGAACTCCGCCTTGGACAGCCGTCTGACCAGCCATTGTTGCACTTGACCTTGGTTACCAGCCCGCCTTGCCCCTCGATTCCCTTTCGGAGCAGGAGGAAGACGCACCACAGCCTCCCCGGGACTCAAATCAGCATCATCGACAACCACGTTCTGCCCGCCACCATTGTTACTGACTACCTCCTTCATCAACACCTCGGCCCACACCGTGTATATCAGCTCCGAGACGCACTTGGCGTGCACCCAGCGCGCGACGGCGTCCTGCGGCCTACCGAGGCTCAAATCGGTGCACCATTTTCTGGTTTATAACCGTGACATGGGTAACAAAGGCGTGGCGTTGTGGGTGTAATCCGAATCCAGTACAATCAAGCAATCCAAGCCTCGAGACCTCAAATCTGGACGCTGTCTATCTCATTGTATACAATAGCAAAAGCTCGGGTACGATTACTCCCAGTCTCAATCATCCTGGTGTTGAGGGATAGCTTCCAGCTGGAGTTCTTTGGCTACCTTAGGTAGCATGGTGTGATTACCCAGCAATGCTCTTGCTCTTTGCTCTTGCTGTTTTTCACTCCCCAGAGCTTCAAGCGGCAACTATAAAGGATGTAGGCAAACTTGCTCTTTTCACTTCGTTGTGGCAGCTTAGTAAGGTCTAGGCTAGTTGCTTTGCTGACGAGTTGGGACGGGCAGTGTTCGACGGAGGTTGCAGTTGCCGAACAAAGAGAACAGCCGAGGCGTGACGCGTTAGGTGTTGCCAGCCTGACTGGAAGCCTAAGCCTTGGATTTACAACCAAAAAGCCGCAGATGCTTACCGCTGCTCTCGACGCCCCTGGTAACATTCAAGGTTGCGTAGGGTCCTTAAGGTACCGTGCAGAGAAAATGTAGCCGAAGCTGGATGTTGGTTCCCGAAGACTTTAGAGGGAGGAAGAAGCGCAACAAGATGGCCGAGCATGACAGCCACCAGGAACCCAGAAGACGGCATGATGACTGACAGCGCGTTGGATTCCGCGCACATGCACATGCTTGATGCTCACACAGTGGCGGGAACATTGGCTATGGAAACAAGGCGGCAAACCGGCTGGGGAATATGGTTCACGGCGCCAACGGAACTCACTGTTCGTTCTGTGACCAGCCTCTACCTCGAACAAACGGCCGGCCATTGCGGACGCACTATCATCAACCGACAAACATTGTGACAAACGTGGGAGGGACAACTTGACAGAGGCCAAGGAACAGGTGGAGAGGGCTCAGAGAAGATGGCCCAAAGCTGTCAAGCTGGTCGAGAAGTGGCACAAAGCCCACGTCTAAAGGTTGGAGAAGACAAAGGGCGTGGAGTATGCCATCCTGCAGCTCGAACGCTCCAAGATGAAGAACTCTACTCACCATTACTGGAAAGACGCGACCAGGGCGACAAAAGCGATCAAGGCGTGGATGAACGGCCATAAAATCTGGCAGCAGGCGGCAGCGGAAGGGCAGATGCCAAATACTGACCTACCGTATGCAGCCTCGGTGGCATCCCGCCCAAGCTGCGCGAGAGTTTCAGCCTGGCCTGCCTAGGAGTTCCATCCGGATGGAGATGGGGCGGAAGACACCGCGGGCTTCTGGGACGGAGCGAAGTCATAAACGACAAGGGCAAGCGGTATATGAAGAACGCGACGGACGCCGACTTCCAGATGACCGACAAGGACAAAGCCGACAGGCTGATTCAGGCCCTGTACAGGATTCTCGTGCACACCGACAAGCCCTACATACCCGAGCTGTCGTCTGACGAGGCGACGAGCGACGAGGAAGCGGACAGCGAGTTCCCCCGATACTGAGAGCTTCGTGATACCCCCAGGATACAAGTCGCAACCTCCCGTCAGCAGACAGCTCTGCCAGTGGCCGTCCATCACTTGCTCAAACAAGCGCCCAGTAACCCCAAGCCGCACCTCGAGGGCATCGACCCCACCAAGCTGATGTCGTGGACAGCTAACTACCGGAGCCGAAGAGATGAGTATTGGGATGAGATGGCTCGTTCCGAGCGGTCCAGGGGAAAAGTACGGCTGAACAACCTGTTGCGCAAGGAGCAGGCTGCTCAGGAGCATGCAGCAACAGCCGCGTCCTCGGCGAGCATTGAGACTGCGCACCGGGCAGGTGACCGTGGCAGCCCACACCGCACCGGCAACGGCCCAGCAGCAGGTCACATGAGTCAACCCTCGAACCATTACCAGCCGGACCCTGAGGGGCGCCGGTCAAATCACAGAACCCCTTCAGAGTCAACAAGTGGAGAACTTTGGGCAGTGCTCGAGGTGGCAAGCTGGCCTCAAACCCGCCGTCCAGCGATTCTAGCGCGAGACGGTGAATGTGCACAAGCATTGACCAGCAAGCCAGCTTCATGGCACGCCTCGAAGGAGAACTTGAGCGGGCCTGGGGCGCCGTAGTGCGAGCGAAGCAGCAGGCAGACGGTTTGACTCAGGAAGTGCAGCAGTTGAGGATCAGAGGCAAGCCAACCGGGCCAAGATCACCCAGCTCGAGCCCGGCATGAAGGCACTTGCCACCGCCGTTGACGTCCCCCCAAAGAGCGCATCAACTGACCAAGAAAGCGAAGTCGTTACTTTGCATGGAACACCGGGCAACGCCCAGAATGCGCTCGACAAAGCTTGCTGGAGATATCAGGAAACTGCAGGGTGATGTGGCAGAATTTTGATCGACGAGGAGTGAACAGGAGAGGTCAACAAGCGGTGTGCAAATGCGACCGCAGCTCGATGCGCCAGCACCGCGTCTAACGCGGTAATGATGGCTGAAAGTGGGTCTGGTTGTCGAACCAGGCACGCAGATCAATTCCCGTCCCGAACAGGGGTTGAATGAGAAGTGTCCGTGCTTGTCGGGCGGCAAAGATCAAGCGGAGGTGCGTGGTTGAGCTCCGTTCACCTCGACTCCATGCTCGTCAGTTGTAGAACGGGCAACAGTATAGGACAAGGTAGTATACCAAAATCATATGGCAAAACTGGCGATAATTTGAGAGCACTGAAATTGTTCAATTGAGCAGTTCTGTGAAGATGCGCCAGAGTGTCAGAACAACCTGGAAGAGAGGAACAGGAAGCAAACCCGGACCGTGGCTGCCCACCCCCACACTAGCTATCGCATCATTTACCGCATTTAGGCTAGTTGATCCAGCCCCTGAATTTTCAGGGAGCTCAAAGCCAACCGCGAATCTGAGGAAAACTGCAGTGCTGTCGGTCAATGCATGCCAACCTCGACACCTGAAGAGCTCGCGGGGGTTCAAACCGGTGGAAGCGCTGGAACACAGTGGACCAGGAACTGCCGGCCAACGGGAGCTCCCAAGCCCAAAGTTCTTACCATCACAAACCCCATCAAACCCTCCACTGGCCGAGGTTTAATTTGGATTCGGAGTCAAAACACAATGCAACGGCCCGACCCGCGAGAAGCTTGCAGGATGGATCTGGAGTGACAGGTCGATCGGTGAGTACGGAGTACAGTATATCCCTGGTTTGTTTGTTAGCGCGGAACCTCGCCCCACTCAGCCTTCCCTTCTCTGGCAGTTTTCGCTAGGGTGTCGGACCAACCAAAACCTTCAGCTCCTCGAGACAGTGACCTACTTCAGCTTCAAAGCGTAGCTCTTCCTCGCCAATCGTGCAAGGCAGCCTATTGGCTTCTTCACCTCCGATTTGACCCACCAAAAGTCACGCGCTAACGAACAAACCAGGGGGGGAGTGTACGAATACCTGTACGGAGCCTGCAATTCGGGGCCCTTGATGCCTGGCCAATTATCGGTGCAGAGGAGTGAGTAATAGAAATAAGCTTATTGGTCATAGGCTAAGCCAAGAGAAGACTTAGGTAAGCGGCGCAGCCAGGTTGGGGGCCAGTGCATGCACAGCAAACCAAGCACCGACCAAGGACCGTCCATTCTCTCCAGATTCAGTTCTGACCTTGACTCTTCCCACCTTATTCGCAAGACACCCAATCCAGCCCAAGTCAGAACTACTCATCGTCAGGGCCTCGACCTGCTTTACGCCAGCGACCAACTCGAACAAAATGGCAAGCCAAACACCATTCCAGTACTATCGGCGAAGAGTTGCCGGATTCCCAACACCGCCAGCCTCCTTCGGCTACCTGGTACATTGAGTCAGTCTTTGCTTTTCTTGAAACCTTGTTTGTGGCTGTTCCTCTGGTGCTGGAATGGCCGCCAGCTCGGCTGATTGGCGAGTACCGGTACTAATTCTCACGCGGGCAGCAGATCCCAACCCAGTTGTTCAGGTTGCCGAGCAACTCAGGCGCCGTTCCATGCTTCATAACGCCATCATCAGTTCCACCACTACCCGCCATCCAGGACAAAGACGCATAAACGCCTACAGGTAAGGTACTTCGCTGTCCCATTCTTGAGGCCCTCCCCTCTCTCCTTTCCACAACCGTCCCTTGCTAACTACCACGTTCGGCTGCTCAGCTCTTCCTTCATCTTGCCGGTCGATATTCCTCGTTTCCAACATACCTCCGCTCGCCATGTCGGCTGTCCAACCGATCGCACACCAACTGCCAGCGAGATACATTATAGGCGCACACATTCTTCCGGCCGGTCGGGCGGGACGGGCGTCTGGCCTCACATTGTGTCCAGTCTGGCGCGCACAGATTCGACTTGTGCTGGCGACGGGTTTGGTCGAGGCGCGCTGACTTGACTGCCTGGTCTGGTCTGACGCGGCTGACTGCACTTTTAGCTGCCGGGTCCGTCTGGAGCGCGCTGACTGGATGTACTTGCGGCATGTTCGGCCTGACCGATGTTGCGTCGACCTGCTCGCGGCAGGTTCGGCTCGGCAGATGATGCCCCGACTTGCTTGCAGTGTGTCCGGTGTGGCGTACACTGACTCGACTTGGACTAGCGACGGGTTCGGTCGAGGCGCGCTGACTTGACTGCCGGGTCTGGTCTGGCGCGGCTGACTGAACTTCTAGCTGCCGGGTCCGTCTGGAGCGCTCTGACTGGATGTACTTGCGGCATGTTCGGCCTGACCGGTGCTGCGCCGACTTGCTCGCGGCTTGTCTGGTTTGGCGCGCGGGCAGAGCACCCTTTGGCAAGCCAAAGGTTAGCGCTCGGGCAAATCCCAAGCCACGTTCTCCCGTTGTCTCGCTCTTACATTTCAACCCATTTTTTAGTTGGCTGAGCAGTCGCTAATGTTATATAGTGCGTGCCTCGACCAAGAATGTCGGAGCGAGCGGACAAGTTCGGCATTGCGAGGAGCTTCATCTCCCCCGCTCATGAACGACATATGGGACGAGGGGAATGCGGCAACGACGACCACTACGTGCTCCAGACTAAAGAAGCCACCGTGGCTTCCGGTCAGCCACCCGTGACACTGGCCTGTCATGTCCTCTACTCTCAGCAAACATTTCTACGACTATCGGTCTGGCTTGCACCCAAGAACCGGAAGCGGTTCTACGTTTACTTCCCTGCGGACACCACCACCGTGGAATACGATCACCCCGACGCTCAGCTCTTTTTCGGCAAAATAGCCTCGGAATCTTCAACCTGTCTTCGGTTTGAGCCAAAGAAACCCGGCTTGCTCGTCGGACCACCAGAGCGCGATGGTTGGACGCTAGAGGACGAGACATCGCGTAGGATGCTGGAGTCGTTGCACAGGCTCACTCAATGTTCAGCCTTCACTGTCCGCTTTCCTGACTCGAAAACTTTTTCCAAAACGCAACGTGCGCCTTCGGCCACACCTCGCGAGGAAGTGGACAATGAAATTCGATCCCTGTATAAGGGGCGGGGAGGTCTTGTTGCAGCATCCACACTGTTACGTGTGCCGGACTTCGAGTCAATTCCAACAGGTCAGCAGCTACCCACTCACACACCCGCAGTACATCACTTGCTTATGCTTCAATTAGGTCACCAGCCCCAGATCGCCACCGAGAAGCAGCCGCGCGGCACCGCCTCCACCAAGGGCGCCAGGTCAGGTATCAATACCGCTCGGGCTGAAAGCCGCTCTCCACTTACGCTGCCGTCCTCAACGCTACGACGTACCTCGTCTCACGTGCGCCCGGTCAAGCAACCGGGCATTGGGTCTGCAGACCCAGACGCGCAACTGGTCAGCAACGAGTGTGCGGTCGCCGACAGCGATGAGTCTTCGCTTCAAGACACCCAGGCCTTCGAGGACTTCGAGGACGATCAGCGTCAAGACACTCGAGCTCCTGAGGGCAACGAGCTTCAAGACACCCAGGCGTTCGAGGACAGCCAGCTTCAAGACGCCCAGGCCTTCGAGGACAACCAACGTAAAGACACCCAGGCCTCCAGGAACAGCCCCCTTCAAGACACTCTGGTCTGCGAGCACAACCCCCTTCAAGACGCCCAAGCCTCCAGGAACAGCCCCCTTCAAGACACTCTGGTCTGCGAGCACAACCCCCTTCAAGACGCCCAAGCCTCCAGGAACAGCCCCCTTCAAGACACTCTGGTCTGCGAGCACAACCCCCTTCAAGACGCCCAGGCCTTCGAGGACAACCTGCGTCAAGACACCCAGGCGTTCGGGAACAGCCCCCTTCAAGACACTCTGATCTGCGAGCACAACCCGCTTCAAGACACCCAGGCGTTCGGGAACAGCCCCCTTCAAGACACTCTGGTCTGCGAGCACAACCCCCTTCAAGACGCCCATGCCTTCGAGGACAACCAGCGTCAAGACACCCAGGCCTTCAGGAACAGCCCCCTTCAAGACACTCTGATCTGCGAGCACAACCCCCTTCAAGACACCCAGGCCTTCGAGGACAACCATCGTCAAGACACCCAGGCCTTCGGGCGCAGCCCTCGTCAAGACACTCTGGCCCGCGAGGATTCTACAGAGTCTCTAAGACCAGGCACGGAGGTTATCGAATCGACGTTTCGGGTTACAACAGGACGCGGGCCTGCTCCTGAAACGGCGGACTGGACGGCACCGCCGCCTCGTCCTGATGTGGACCGGTTAGCAATCACGGGTAAGTTGTCCAAAAACCCGTGAACTTATCCACCGCGGACAGTTCGCTAATGCGCTCAACTACCTCCTGCTTTAGTTTCTAAGCCGTCCCGTCATGTTGGCACCAACCACGTGTTGTCTCGTGCAGCTTTCTCAGAAGCGCGATGCTTCAGCACGCGGAATCCGAAAGAGCAGAAGGAGTTCAGCCAGCCAGCAGCCAACGGAGGATTCGATGAGCAAAAATACCGCGCCATCATCAACGAGGAGGTGGGGAAGGCCCTCAACAAGGAGATGAAGGACATCAGAAAGTGGGCTCGGCAACAGGCCGAGAAGGGCATGCGGCAGAAGATACAGGAAGTCCTTCGGCAAAAAGCCAAGCGCGATCGGCAAAGAGCCGGGAAAAGCGCTCGGCAGAGGGTACGGGAAGCCAAAGAGCTCTTTCGGCAGAAGGCCCAGAAGCGCGTTCGGCAAAAGGAGCGCGTTTGGCAAAAGATCTGGGAACACGAGAAAGTGCAGCAGCGCCTTCGGCAGGAGATAGGCGAAGCCGAGGAGCGCAGCTTGAGCAAGATTGACAACGAGATCTACAATGTCAGACGCGACTTCAGGACCGAGATGGATGCTCACGCTGCTGATGTCGATGATAATATGCGCCAGGATGTCGGGGCAATTGTCGAGGACTACATGGAGAATAACAACATCGATGAGCGAATTGAAGGCAAGTTGAAGGGTTGGAAGGCAGATACGGAGGAAGACCTCAGACGCTCGGTAGGGGAGGCGCTTCGCACGGCTGCTGCTAGTATTTTAGAGGAGGAATAAGGAACAAGTTTCCGTCGGCTCAATATACACCAATGAGCTCCAAGCCCCCGGAGATATCGTTCTCAGCCCCGGTGTACACCGACGGTGGCTCCGAGCCATGACCATCATGGCGCAGGCGGCCAGCCGGCCGGCATCCGGAACCCTTGCCCCGAATCAGTGCCACGTTTCGGTGAACAGCTGCCCAACCAGATGATCCACCTTGCGCTGAGTTCGTAGACTTTCAGGAGCATTAGCGCTCCTAGAAGCCTGTTCGGGTCCTAGCAATGATGGCGTAGCCGACATCCGTGACCGTGCTAGGTTTCTTCCGCGAGAGTCTGCTCAGCAGTGTGCTTCGGGTGCTGAGCAGCGCGGGCTATCGACTGGCGTGATGCGTTGGTTTCCGGTGGCGGACGGTTGGATCCCCCGCGGCCGCCGCCGCCACTTGTGCTCGTCGTAGCGCTGCATGACTCGAGATGGCGGGCATGGCGCCTGCTAGCTGCCACGGGGCTGCCGGCCGGTCGACAGTTGGCCCTCTGAATCGCACCTTCATTGCCCTCGGATGTTCAGAGAGTTCGTCGCCGGTGCCCGCTACATTGCGAGTTGCGTCCTCGTCCTCAGCTAAAGATGGCGACTATGTTTCTGCGCGCTTTGTCTGGCCGGATTCTAACGTGTTCGAAGCCAGTGCGCAACATGCTTCCGAGTTTAAACAGGAGCAAGGGTGCCGCTCCTGTAGGAGCAATAACGTCGTAGCCAGGGAAGTCCGGGCTTCAGACTTCCCCCGCCAGCTCGGCCAAGTCGAACATACCGTCAGGCAAAAGCAGGCCTATGGATGAAAGCGTGACAGCTGCACATGCAGGTTGAAGCCCAGAGCTGACCCACGAGGCGGAGAGGGCGGTTCTGACCCAGCCACGCCGTGTCGCCTCTGTGCCTCCATCGTCGTACCTGGTGACGCCTTTCTGATGTTGCGGGGTGAATGTCGGGGACCGCCGCCCCGGGATATCACTCCGCCGCCCTGCCGCGACCACTGTGCAGCCGCGAAACACTTTTCATCCCCGAGGCGGCTCCCGGTGGTGCGTAGCCGTAGCCTTATGTATGCCGTGTGTGGACGTTGGCGGAGCACCTCGCAGCTCGTCCTGCTATCCTCGCCTTTGCTCCCCGATGATACCCTCCTCGGGTAGAATGCGAGGTCGTGTGGAATCCCGGGACGCCCGAGGGCCACCGTGGTGGAGCGGGCTGCGCGGAGGATGTCTGGCAGTGCTCGGCACATCTGCGCGGCCCCTGGTTATCCGTGTTGAAGATGTTGAGGGACGCCCTGACGCTTCCTTGGGAACACGTCGAGTGACGTTCGACCATCCCTCGGGAAGTCCGCTGAAGGTTGGATGTCGAGGGACGTCTCAGTACCTTCCTTAAGCGTCAGCCACTCTGGCGTCCGATTCCCTGGACATCTGTCGGCCAATGGTGGGCGGTGCCATTGGTGCGGGCGGGCCTCCGGGGTGGCTGGGGGTCGCGGGGGGATGTCGGGATGACCCGGCACTTCTTCGCAGTCCTAGCGGGTGATGGACGTGGTTGTGCGGCGTGGGCGTGCTTTGCGGCTCGTGCGGTGGTGTGGCTTGTGTGAGCGGTGCTGCCCCCTTGTAGGGCTGGGGGGGCGTCTCGAACCTCTCCACGACCTCAGCCATTCGAAATGTGGCCATCCTTGGTTGTCCAGCGTCTCCATGATCATGGTCAGGGGGGTGGGCTAGGCAGGCAAGCTTGACCGACTTCTTAGATGACTGAGGGCGCAACTGTGGGGCGGATGTCGCGCGCTCCCTCCGGCACCTCTCCGTGACCCCTCTTCCCCGGACTCGGTCTCTCCCTCTGCGAGGCGTGGCTGGGTCTCCTGGCGGGTTCGAACTCTTTACATGCCGGATCTGGCTTTCCAGGAGTCTGTGTTCGTGTCCTTGCCTCTTCTATGTCAGCCCGCGCAGCGCGAGCCGCGTAGGTTGCGCCCGGCGGGTAGCTCGGCCCCGTCGTTGTTCGTCGGTTCCAGGGGTCATGGCCATCAGGCGGGCAGGTCAGGGTGGCCGCCAGAGGACTCAGCAGGCGCGCCGGCTCTGTTGCGTGGGCTGCGGAGTCGGGGGCCAGAACGTCTCCCGGAATCTGGCCCCTACCGCTGTGACTTCGACGTCCCTGATGGGACTGGATAACCCCAGCTTCCGCGCGGCTTCCCTGGGCAGACTGGGGACAGTGAGCAGCTCCCCCTTGCCAATTTCACCGCCGGTCATCCCACAAGCCCGCCTGTTTGTCCTCGGTGCCCCGGCAGGAGAGCAGGAGGCATTCCGCTGTTCTCAGGACGTCATAGTCGCACAAGTCGCAGTATGGTAGCTCCTTGACCCCGATGCCGGAAAGGTGCTTGTTCAAGCCTTGTGCGCATTTGTGTCGCGATGGCGCACAGGGCCGTCGGGGGTGCGAAGACCCATTTCTTGAGTTCTTGAATTGTGGACGAATCCACCTCTTCCACAGATCGTTTCAGCTCTGCTCCGTACTCCGAGTTCTGCCACGCCTCTGACCACGACCAGAAATTGTCATAGCGCACTTCCCTCTGCGCATTCAACTGTACACATCGGGCGTCGGCGATGGGCCGCCTGCGAGGCTGCAACTGTGAGAGACCCCAGTTGTCCCTGTTGTTCTTAGGAGGCCCGGCCGGTGGCTTTCCTCGCGGAATCGTCGGCGAGAACGTCGGCATGTCAGTAACCTCCCACCTCGGCGGTCTCGAAACACTTCAGAAAACGGATCGCCGTCACCCGTAAGCTTGGCAGGCACGGCACGGCTCCATGCGCGCTGCCCTCAGAGCTTGGCCGGGGGCGCTCCATCATGCGCATGTTGATCTGGGGTATGCCACTGTCAGCTCCAGGGTTCTCGGCTAGCATATGATCCGGTGAGGGAACGGAACGGGAAGGAGACACTCACGAAGCGCGACCCTAACTCGGACAGGTCCCCGGCGCCCAGCAGCTTCATACACGTTTCGATCTCGCCTTGGAGGACTAGGATGTTGCTGCCATAGATGCCGCTGAGCGAGGGGATCCAGACCACTGTGCCGGGTACTCGGAAGAGACCTGCCATGCCCTCGTAAAAAATCCATAGAACCTGTTGGCCCCCGACAGGTGACGGATCGGACGCGGCCTGCATCGCTGCCATGTTGTCCACGAAGTCGTATACCGGCATCGCGGCCTGCCGCTTCGACACCAGCCGAATGGCCAGGGCCAGGTCATACGTATCCCCGCAGTAGACAGTGAAGCGTCAGAAAGTCCCCAACACACTGCACAATAGTCCTACATGCCCTTGTCGGCACAGTAGGCTGCTGCACCGACCTTGCCGTCGATGCCCGACGCGTCCGTGCAAATCTGCATGCCAGGCTCCTTGGGCAGCCTCGTGGATGGCCCGCGCTTCATCTTTCGTAGAGCGGCCACCCTGTCCGGGGGAAGGAGCTCCACGAAGATGCCATGAAGGCTGAGCTGTGCTTAACCTCCGTGAGGCAAGGTGAGATGCGGTCCTTCGCGAAGGGTCGTAGGACGGCTCATGGGCTCTGGGGGGTCGCGTTCATGTCCGTTTCCTGGAGCAGCTTCCTGCCGTAGCTGCGCTCTGGCATCCTGACCAGGGTCTCGACGTTCCTCTTGCCCAGGGCTTCACCCGGGGGTAACATGCCTCCCTCGGTGTCCAGGGCGTCGCTGTTGGTGTGGCGGGTATCCTCCAGTGAGCAGGGCTTTCCGTTGGATTCGTCATAGGAGCCTCTCAGCTGAGAGTCTCCCGGTGCCCGATCTGTGCCATATCGAGCACCCGGATATGTAGCTGGGGAGGGTAGTGGGCTCGTAGGCAGCCCTTCGGTGCCGACGCCCTACGTAAGGAGGTGTGGTGCTTGAAGGTGCGTCTCTGTCCAAATCAACCCCCAGGATCCTTATCGCCGGCTTCGGTGTGATGAGGTGGTTGCCATCGTGAAAGATCTGGGTGCGTCAGAGCCGGGTTTCCTGCATCGCCGGTGCTTGTCGAGGTAAATGAGCGGGAACTTGTGGAGGTCGAAGACCGCCGCGTGCTTGTCGCTCCAGCCTCTGCAAACTCTTGCCGCCGTCTGCAAGGTGAGCCTGAGGTCGTTGTGTCTGCCCATACAGCCAGGAAGCTGACGTCGTCGATCCACGCGATGGCGAGGGTTATGCTGAGCTTGCTCGGCTCCTCCATGAGATCCGCATTGAAGATGATGAACAGTGCTGGGAAGGGAGGGGACCTTCGGGGGGATGCCGATGGCGACCTCCTCTGGTTCCCCAATGTAGTCCGGTAGCCGCAGCTGGGTGCGGCGTCCGTCCAGGGGACTCTCGATGAACCTGAGAAGATTCCCCTTACCTTGCGGTTCCGCAGATTGAGGGTTAGGCGACGGTGGGAGACGTTGTTCAAAGCCCCCCTGATCTCCAAGGACAGGGCGGCGGCTTGCTTGCCCTGCTGCCATGCCTCGTACACCCCTTCTGTGAGCGTGTGCAGCGCGGCCTCACCGCAGGTTCCCGTCTTCCCGCCCAGGTGCGTGGGTGGCAGGATGCCATGTTCCGCGAGAAGGTACTGCACGCGCCCGGCGACGACCGCCTCGACCAGCTTCCAGTGTACGTCAGCAGGGCGATGGTGCCGGGACAATCTGGTGTACGCCGGCTCGAGGCCGGGTTCTTGGCTGCTGGCTTCTTCAGCGCGATATGATCGAATCCTTGAAGTGTGACGGACAATGACCGATGTTGAGCATGCGTTGCACGGCTCGCATGGACGGGCAAGCCGTGGCGCGTCTGCCCTTGCGATGGACTGCTCGCTGAAGTGGTCGTACTTGAACGCGTCGTTGACGACGGCGTCTGGGCCCGCCGCATTGCCACTGAAGAGATGCCGTACCACGTTGATGACCTCCAGGTCAACACCGGAATGAGGTCCGGATATCTGTATCCCTCGATGTTGGTCGGCGTCGCGGACGGGGAGGCGGCGGGGGGGGGGAGGCATGCCCCTGGCGTCTCGATGAGCGCAATGTGTGGGCCTCACTGGTTGCCCTGTTCTTCGAATTGCGGGTTGCTCTTCAGAGTTTGGACCTGTCGGTCACCGCCTCCTCGATTCATTCTCGGAAGTCGTTCCCGTCACCATCGGTGGAATCCTGCGGGCCGCCATGGCCGCTAGGAAACCCCGTCTCTCGTTGCCCTCTCGGCCCTCCGGTGACCACAGTGGGTTGTGGGCGTTGAATCGCCGACGGTAATCACCTGCACTCCCGCCTGCACCTCGGCGGCTGCGAAGGCCAGCGCCTTGGTGTTCGTACCCGCGCCTCCTGGTGTCTGGTTGAGGTTGATGGCCACGACGTCTCCGGGTTGTCGGGGCGTCTCTGCGGGGAAATGTCGGAGGACGCTCGGCGCGGTACCATGCGTCAGGCCGATGGCAGCATCTTTCCCGGGCGGGCCACGTAAGCAGGTTCTTCCACCGCGGCTTTGTCGGTTTTCCCGCCGAACGACTCCAATCGGTCTCATCTGCCCAAGGCGACGCGCTCTGCTTTTGGCCGCGATGTTCCCGGGGTTTTTCTATCGGCTAAAAAGGAAAACAATGTCGTTAGCAGCTGCTGGATTGATGCTGTGACGCCATAAATCATCGTCAGGAGGCATACCAAGATCGGATCGAGGGCGGTGCAGCCGCGCGCAAAGGCGACTCGGACGAAACGGCCGCGAAGCACTCAAGCCACCCAGACCGCCTTGTGTCGCCATGGCGGGGGTCTCTGAAGTGGAACCAACTCGCCTACCCGAATTCCCCAGACTCGGCGATTGAAGACAGGGACCCAGATGATGGTGCACGATGCGTTTGTTGGAGTGTGCTAACGCCCCCAGCGCGCCAGTCGCGTGGTTCGGTCCAGTCCTGCAATTTGCAATTGGGAGGCGATCCATATTGAAATTGTGATGGAATGATGAGCCGTGAGGGTGTTGCGACATGTCATGGCGATGCGGATGTTGTGTTTTCGGGTACCTTGGGTGGAACTGGCGACAGGAGAGTGTCGATGGAGGTGAAGCTCCAACCATCGCAGTGACCACCGCAGCAGCTCACAGCCAGCTCATCAACCAACCCAACCTTACCGGATTTGACAGTAGTGCACAGACCGTGCTCAGCCAAAACCAAATGCATGGTTCCAAATCCGGTATGGTTGGAGACTCCAACCCACCATTTTTTTTTTCTGCACACAGGTTGCCTCAACACCCAAGCAGATGCCAATCGAACTGGCGATTGAAATGACTGCATTTGGCTCGAATATGAAGCCTATAGAATCTTGTGATACCGTTAACAGCGCTGTCGCTCTGAGCTTCTTTTTTTGCCCTTGGATTGGCACTGCGCGCGTAATTTGCCAGTGCCTCCCAAGCCCCCCCGCCAGAGAGAGAGAGGTGCGCAACGGTACCTCGGCTCAAGCCAGCCCGAGCCGCTACCAGTTGTCCCGAGCATCCCGTCGCGCTGAAAGATCCCCAGCGCACCAAGCGAGTACCCGACCCTGGCAATGCCTGGTCGACTGACTACCGTAATTGCTTATCGAGCTGTAGCCGTGCTGGGGAGCTGTCATTGCCTCACTTACATCTCCAACGAGCGGTTTGCAGCTCGCTTACGAGCGGTTTGATCTCTCGAACCAAGCTGCCACCTCTCCTGCGGAGAGCTGGCAGCTGGGTTCCTGTCTTCCTGCCAAGACTTTTTGGTCCAATGAAAATTCTTAACAGTTATATACTCCTGTCCTGTTAACTGTTAACCGCTTACGGGGCTGGAACTGGCTAACAATTAGTTAGCGGAGACCCCTGTTTCGCCGCAAAAAGGGGCATCGCAGTAGCCGGTCAAAAAGGGACAGCAGCAAGCGGCAGCTTGGGCAGGTCGAGAATCCACACATCAAAATCGCTCTTTCTCCCTGACAACCTAAGGTAAGATGTCTCGATCCGGCCCGCTATAAAGACCCAGCTCACATTCCCACCGCTATACCCGTATACGGTCTAAATGCTCATCCAGCGTCCAAACCCCTGTGTCGACCCGAATCCAATTTCTTGAGTTGCTCATGCGGCCCTGCTAGCCAGTATCTCGTCGTTCCGACTCGTTTGTTGGGAGCCCGTAGAGTTTCGCATGTTCCCCGCCTTCCACGCCGAAGCCCAATACACTAGATGCCATCCGGAAGCGTGGCATCCAGCCCTTTCTCCAGCGCCGCTGGTGTCAAGGAAAGCCAGACCTTGCCGTCTTCGGTGCAGTGATGGAGCCGGTGCGCCCAGTCCGCGTGGAAACCCTGACCGATGTCAGACCATGCGCAAACACGGTGTATGGCCGTGACCGAGAGTCCGCTCCGCTGGAAAAACTTGTCGTACCACTGCCTTTCGTTCTGCTGGGGAGGATTCGCATCGCCGGTCTTGACAGTGACATGCTGGAGGTTGGGAAACTTCTTCTTCAGTGAGTACCTCGTGTCGAACCACCTGAGGCTTCGGATCGGGCTGGCGCCTCTGCAGTAGTTTGTGTTGTTGCCGTGTACTGTGAGCTGGGTGAGGTTTCGTGCGCACCGCCCGAAAGACAGGAGAATCGGTCGAAGAAGCTCGTTGGTCTGTTTGACTGTGGACACGTCGGGACACAGGACGATCACCTCCTGAATGAGAGAAGAGTTCTGGAGGCCGATGGAGCAGAGCCATTCGCTGGAGTGGCGGGATGTGGTGAGCTTGAAGCAGTTGTTGCTGTAAAGGAAGTGCGTGGTTTCCTCGGAAAGCTGCTTGTTGGCCAGCGCCATGGCCAGAACAAGGCCCTTGGGGAACTTAGAACCGCGGACCGACCCTAAGCTGCCCTCTACCCGTGGGTAAATAGGCCTATCAAGGTGGAGGAGGAGGCGATAAACCATGATCCGGACCTCGGCTGGCAAGGAGAGAAAGGGGAAAATTGTACGACGGTCGGCAGTGATGTTCCGGTGACCAGAACCTGACGCAATGGTCGCCGTAGGAGTGTCGATATCGCTGGCATTGCGTGAAGTCAGGATCTTGGTACGCTTGTTGGAGCCAGAGTCGATTGAGACGGTTTTTCGTTTCAGCGAGGCCGAGGTATGACCGCCGCTGGTGATGGAACCAGGCTGCTTCGGGGCAGGAATGCTCATGGTTGCTGCGTTGAAATTGGGATGACGCTGGAGTTCTTTGCAGAAGGAAAATGAGGTAGAGCTAAGCGCTGGCGCCCTTGGGAATTGGTGGAGCGATAAGAGAGGGTCGAAGAAAGCAGAGAGAAGATGGAGAGGGCTCGTTTCAAGAACCAACCGCAAGGTTCATAGTAGTAGAGACGAGTCAGCGGCGGCTTTGTGGCTGATTACTGCAACTCGTGATGTTTGAGGTTGTCGAGTTGGAAAGAGGCAAGTCAGCTGCCTGGCACGAACTGGGAGTCACTACCTAAATGCAGGACCGTGGCAAAGTAAAAAGTTAGGAAAATGGATAGAGTAGCCGATCTCCGCCGAGTGGACGCTTTTAACAATGACCACAAAGGATGACCGCTTCATATCGACTCTGGCGAGCTATTAGGGACCGCCCAAGGTCCTTTGCCACCCGGTCGCCCTAGCTGCCGTAGAGAAGGGGACTACGCAGCATCCATCGCTTCGATACTTGCTAGTTTCACGGTCCTCAGACTTCAGAAGTGCTTGGAGCTTCTACCATACTATGGTTGTTCAGGTGGATAACTGATTCATGTCTGCTGGCGTCAGCACTCCCTTCAAGGTTGGGTTGGTTGGTTTATACTGGACGGTGCCCTCGCACTGCCGGTTCAAGCCGAGGCTTATTATCTCCAAGTCTGATGATTAAGGTGTTAGGTACCTGATGGTTCTCGCATCAGCTCCCCTTCGTCGTCAAGTGCCTTGCCGTGACAGAACTCCCGTCTCCAGCGACATAGCCTGGGGGATCCAGCAACCACTCCATCCTCCACACAGGCCCGTTGTTGTCCAGTATTCCTCCTCGCCAGCTACCCACTGCGCCCTAGTCCTTCTAGGGTACCGTAATAACCTCCGAATCATGGTCAGGCCTCCCCAAAATTGGCCGCCTGCCCAGATGGTCCTCTCGTCGGATCCATGCAGGCATTCGCAGCAGTGTCCGACGTGATCGGGTGCTCAAGCCCTGAGTAGGCAGTACTCCCCTGGGCTTGGACCGGCGTCGCCTTCTCAGCCCGTTGACGCTGGTTTTCTCCACCCACAACCGTGTCCTTTTTGATCTTTGGCTAGCGTTGTAGATGCAAGTTAGTGGCGTCATGGACACTCCGGTTCTTTCCTTGGGAGAGACGCACCTCGGCAGCCGCCGCCATCCTGTCCAATGCCCCCCTTATTGTATGCGACAGACGCCGGATACGGGCCATACGCTCCTTGATCCTTTCGGTAGCTGCGTCATGACTGGCCGTCAGTTCCTTCGCCGCCCTGGCCACGGCCACGAGTATGTCGTTTGCTTCTGGACACGACGCTTCGGCGTTCTGCAATCTGTCCATATCGGCGGCCTGCTTGGCGATAATGACTTCCTTAGCGCGGAGTTCGTCCTCACGTTCCCTGAGCTGCCGCTGCGGCCGAGCAATCTGGGCTTCCACCTCGGCCTCTCACGCGGCGTCCTTTTGTTCTAGTAAGTCATGGAGTGCGGCCAGTTGTGCTTCTGCGTCATCTCGCAGTCGTCTTTCGGAGGTTAGCTAGCGTTCTAGGTCCTCCATCTCATCTTGAACTGGCGTGGCAGCTGTGAGCGGTGACCGAGATACGGTGAGACGCGGAGGCGGCCGCCGCTTGGAGTCGGGAGCCGGTGTGGGATTCTCGAGTGCGTTCGGCGCCCTTTTCTTGCCCTTTTGAAGACGCCCATCACGATTGCTGTCAGACTCGTCGTCGGAGAGCACGATGGCTGTTTTTCGAGTATTGTTCCCTTGCTTGCGGGGTCGGTCGCTCATCTTGTTCACAGCCGAGGTACCTGGCGCTCGTGCTGGCTTCTTGAGCCTCGTCCTTGCAGCTGGCACCTTCTGTGGGTCGGCAGTCAGTATAGGTGGGTAAGATAGAGCGGGCTTTCCTTGGAGACAAGCTGTGCTTGGAAGTGAATGGGATGGCCTGTCGATGTTGCACTCAAGGTGGGCATTCCAGCGGTTGGAAGCCTTCATCGGGCGCGGGGTGGTTGGAACTCACCTCTACGGGGCGGTAACTTTCAGCGCAGGCATGCGTGTCGCTCCATACAGCGACTACAGGGACGCTGGAATCACGGGAGCATCCTTCAATGCCTCCAAATAATGCGATAGTCGCCATGATGCTTTGCTTGGTGGGTTGAAGAGCACCTGGGTAGGTAGCCAAGGTGAAGGTGGTTCGGAGCCGAACTGTTGGCAGAACTTGACACCTTTTTGTAGCAGAGAATGCACCTTGTACGGCGGAGCTGCAAACCCGACTGACTGCGGTGAGGTGGTCACCAGATTGGGTTTGGTGGGGTGACCAGTGATGTTAGCTACCAGGTAAGGTGTGATGCCTTTGAGCGACGTTTCAAAAGTTCGGATTTTGTCTTTATTTTGTCTTTGTGGATTACCACTTCCAGACCTCTCTTCCACACCACCTCTCTCGGGGATTCTCAGGCTTCTTGTTGCCATATCGAGCCCACCATTGCTTTGGTCTTGCCAGCACTAGTGGTTTCAGGTCGTCTTCCTACTCCTAGCTCCGATAGTGCCACGAGACAGCGGTAGCCAAGTCCACAACGTCCTTGAGGTAGACACCATCCAAGATGGCACGTACATAACTGACAAGTCTGACTTGGAAGTTCTCTGGATGGCCCGGCCGCTTCCCTCCCACGCCCGCCGTGGCGGGGTTGTGATTGGGAAGAATATGTGATCAGGCCCAGACTGGAGACAGAAATGCTCCCATTGACCATCCCATAAACAGAGACGGCCAAGGTCACGGCGCAGGTGGCCACACAACCCCCAACTGCCAGCAGGCAGGCGAAGACGAGAAGGCGGTAAGCTGACGAGGGCAGTTGTCTAATAAGACAGGGGAAAATGGGAAACAAGGCAAAACTTGAGCCCAACGTAGCTAAGCCAGCAGAGGTACAAGCACCTCTACGGTACATGGCTCTCCGGCAAGGACTCAAGGAGGGGTATCCAGCAGAGCTGAAGGAATCCTGACAGGTCGTCTCCTGAGCTATAGATAGCAAAGAAGTTACCAGGTACTAGACAAGACATTTGGAATGCCAATAACAAGACAACCAATCTCAGAAGCAGCAGTAGACAGTAGCGAGGCTGGTAACTGAAGACAGCCGCCACCCTCAAGGTGCCCTCATTTTCCGCAAACTGAGGTGCTCAATTTCTGGAAACTGCCCGCACAACCACAGACCAAACGCACATGCGCATAGAGCCCGGATAAGCAAGCGAGTGTAACCAGGCCCGAAGAGTCCAATTCCATTGTCCATTTGATGATAAAAGCAGTGCGCGTTAAGATATTGACGGATTTTGTTTGAGGGGTGAGAAACCTGCTCGAGGTAATCATGCCAAGACGCTGTGAGTCCACTGCAGGCGTCTGAGTCCCACTCGGCCCCATCTTTGAAGGACATTTCTCGTGCATGCTCGAGATCCAGGAAAACTGCCAGCGCAACCACAGGACACAATTCCCATGTATGCGATTTACTATTCAATGATGCGGGAAAGACGCGTCGAGATGTTCATGGATAAACCAGGAGAAAAACAACTGCTCCAAGATGCTAAGCCGCTGTAGGATCCAAACGCCAGATCCGCCCCCACCATCTGGAAGGGGTCAAGGGTCTAGCACTGCACACACACAGAATCCAGGCAAATTCTCTCGCAACCACAGGCTAGAACATGCCTGCGTACGCAGGCTAGATAGGTAGCCAAGTGTGACTAGGACGAAAGAATCCAATTCCTTTGTCCGTTTGATAATGCGGGCAATACCCGTTGAGATATTGATGAGTGTTGGAAACCCTGCTCTTGCCTGCCAAGCCGTGCCAAGCCGTGCCAAGCCGTGCCAAGCCGTGCTAAGACCCGTCGGTCGGCGAGCTTGTTGTCGAAGCCGAAGTCGCATTGTTCGCATCATCAACTTTGTTGCAACAGGCAACGACGTAAAGCCCAAAGACAATTTACTACAAAAAGGTAGGTACGGGAGGGATGTCAGCCGGGCCCTAAAGTCAAGGTTATATTGGTTGCAACAAGCCCCCTTGCGGAAATATTATCCATCACTTTCTCTATTACAGCATCGACAATGTCATCCTCTCTTTGAAGACATTCCTCGAGGTCTGAACCTAAGCCGTCAATCTGCCCCTCCAATCCCAAAACTTTCTCCTCGAGCGCATCCAGGCGACCTACGACGCCGGTACCCGACTGTAACGCTGCAAGCTTGTCCCGATGGTCAATCGCGGACGTCATACAGAACTCGACACCTTCGTCGAGGCCCTCGTTGATACCCCGCTGCTCCGCGAGTTCCAAGTCCAGTCCGTCCACCCGGTTATCCACGCGCTCGACCTCGGACCGCAAATCCGCCAACCCCTCCTCAAGCTCATCGACTCGCTTCTGCTGCTGTTGATCTCCATCCAACACTTGTTCGACCAAGAGCCCATCCAAGCAGGCAATCTTAGCCTGATGCTCCGTGACCTCCTCGTTCAGCTGATCCACCTGCGGACTCAAGCGCAACATCTCGGACCGCAAGACCGCCAGCGCTCCCCCAAGCACGTTGACACGTTTCCCCTGCTCTTGATTCCCGCTCGACAGCTTCCTGACCTCGTCCTCCTCTTGTTGAACACCACAACCGTCCAAGCGGGCGAGGATCGCGCGCTGCTCCGTGACTTCCTTCCTGAGCTGATCGACCTCGGGACCTACGCGGCTTATCTCGGACTGCATGACCGCCACTTGCCTCCATAAATCATCTGACCGCTTCTGCTGCTGTTGAATCTCGGTTGACAGTATGCGGACGGTTGTCTCTAGGATCTCCAGACGCCGCAGGCCCGTAGACTCCGATGTCCGACCATTTTCATCGAGGCGTGGCCCTGGGGGGGAATCGCGCAAATCGGGCCTTTTTATGCTGACAGGCGCGTCAGTGGTCGGAGAGGCGGCCGGGTCGCTGACACGGGCGCGCCGCCGCTTTCTGTCCTGGTTTCCGGGCTCTGACGATAACGTTAGATGAGTTCGTCGCGACGAGAACCGGGAAAGGCTTACCTGTACTCGAAGCGCGCTGCGCTGACGGCCCCGCAGAGACTTCCTCGTATGGCGGCGGGCTGTCATCCTCGGGTGGCGGCCCCCTGCGCAACAGAGATTCGAGGTCCCATATCCGCCCCCGCAGACCGGAATACAGTCCAGACAAATCGGTGTAGCCTGGCAGCGCTGCCGTGCCGCCCCGTGTGAGCAGCTCTGACAGATCCTTCAACTCGTTCCAATGAGCCTCACGGGGTGACATGTATAAGTCGAGCTGTGTTGCTTGGACGAGGGATCGGACCTGGTCCATAAGCAAGCCTGAACTCTTGCAGCTTGCAGGGAGTGGTGAGGTCGTGTCGGTGTATGGGTGAACGATGACTTGAAGAGGTCCACTCAACCCAAGCGACAAGCTCGCCACCGGACCATGCGACGCCAGGGCCCCTGGGGCGTCGCTGATAGCGGCAAATGTGCATGATCGAATAATGGATGGGTGAATGTGAATGTAGATCGTCGTGGGGCCGGTGTTGTTAGTTGCGGCTCCGGTGTTGTTCGGCGGCTTCAGCTTCAGCTTCACCGGAATGCGCAGCCGGAGGAAGACGCCGATTGTAGATCCGGTGAGACTGTCATCCGGGACTGGGGAAACGTCGAATTTGAAGAGGATTTGGGTACTGGGAGGATCGCCATTCTCGAGGAAACACAGTTTTTGGCCAGTGGGACTTGGCTTGCCGGGCCACCCTAGCTTGGCGGGAGTGAAACCGGCGTACTTCTTTCTTGACGACATCCTTGACGACGCATGTGTCGTCGACATGCTTCAGTTAGCCTTAAAAGCCAGGAATGATCAACGACTTACTGGCTCATGGAGACTGTGACGAACAAGAATCGCCGGTCATTGCCAACACTTGGAAGACACCAGTTTCGACGGACGGCGATCTCCCTCCAACTCCTCGAAGAGAGGCAGAAGTCAGGAGATCCCTACCCAATGCCCCTATTCCTCCAGTTCCAACGGAGGTGTTAAACAACACGACCCTTGTCCTTGATGAAATAGGCCCTTGGTTGCGAGTGACTGGTGTGAAGGCTGGCTCGCGGACGGGAATGAGAAAGAGGAACAGGACCAGAATGTGGGTGGCCAATGGGTTTAAGCTCAAACATCGCCCCTGGGAGCTGGCCATTGCCGCCATTCCTAAAACACAATTCCGGCCTTGTCGCCTCCACTGTGCTGGTCCCTTGCCCCCTTCACGCAGACCTCCGCGTCGATCAAGAAGAAGGGAACGAGCGGTCTTCCGCTGGCACAGCCTCTCGTGTCCGATTGGCCAATGCTGCTGACTGGGCTTGAAAAAAAGGATGTCCCGACCCCTGGGCCCTGCTAGCGCGTTTGTGAATTATGTAGACGAGACGAGGTCGCATCGCATTGGTTGGGTCTGGCTGAGCGAGATGGCTGGGTTGTTTGGGGGAAGGGTGATGGAGGATGCAGCTCAGTCCAACAGGGCGGGAGAACAGCCTAAGCTCTTCGAGCCTTGGAAGGGAAATCTTCAAAAACGATGAAACAACATTCCCACCTTAGCCCTCTCCCTCTCGCGACGGTCGTGGTGCCTTCCATGCGTGGGGTCAACGCGGGAGAAACCTCCACACCTCTCCAGCCCCCTTGTTGGCGGCTCCTTCGAAGATCGACCGCAGTCAATGCTCAGAGTGGTCGGTCTTTAATGGAGCTAGAGGGCGCCGCTAGAGGGGCCCCTCACCTCCCTGTTCCGGTACTCCCTCCGTGGGCGTGGCTGGACTTCTTCGAGGGTTCAAAGCTCGGCGAAAGCGTCCGGGATGCACCAGGGGAGCGGTCTCAGTCATCGTCATCACACGGCCTGGGAAACCTGAGACCGCCGGGCTGCCACCGCTGGACGGACGTCTCTCAGGACGGGGTGTTGTCGGTCGGCTGAGCAGTTGCGCCGCACAGTTGTGGGTCCGGAGTCGGATCAGGGCTCCGTAGCACTGTCGACGTGTTTGGTGGGATTGAGCACTCCCAACTTCAGCGGCATTAGCGCGGCCTCCCTAGACAATCTGTGTTCAGCCCCCAGTATCCAACTCACCTCATCCCACAAATCCGTTCGTTCTCGGTACCTCCAACACCAGAACAGGAGAGCAGCGAGTGTTTCGCTGCTTGCAAGCATTGTAATCGCAGTAGGGAGACCTCCAAGCGCCGACGTCAAGCAAGTGCTTCTTCAGATCCAACTTCCCTGCGCGCATCTGCGCCATGATGGCGCACCGAGTCTGGAAACCTGCAAAAGATCCTCTTCCTGGACTCCTGCAGGTGGGCGAGCCATGTCCTCAATCTTCAGCGCCCATCGCGTGTTCCAGATGCTGGCAAAAGATCCTCTTCCTGGACTCCTGCAGGTGGGCGAGCCATGTCCTCGACCTTCAGCGCCCATCGCGTGTTCCAGATGCTGGCATGCTTGACTATGGTCAGTAAGTGGCGTCGCGAGCTGCCTTCAGTGCCCTCGACCGAGCGCATTGGGCGTCGGCTAGGGGCCTGCGGGGCTGGGGCTGTGGGAAACCTCACCTCAGGCCTTCGAGTTTTGGCGTGCTCATCAGCTGAGCCAGGGTGGCTTTCTTGGCGAGATAGTTTAGAATGCCATTGTCGTAAATGCCACCGGGAGGGAAAACCTGATCACTGTGGGGTTCACGGAAAAGGAGAATGCGATGTCCTGAATGCGCAGGGGAACAGACGAACCCCGACAGCGGATGGGTCCGATGCAGCTGGCTCCGCTCCCTTGAGGTCCACGAAATGGTGAAGTCGTATTGTAGCTTGCCGCCTGCTCGCTTGTCGAGTGGCCAAAATCTGCCCGTATGCCTCGCCACAATGCACTGTGAAGCGGGAGAACTGTCGCGGGGAAGCAGCTCCATGGTGGGGCGACAACGGCCGAGGGATGCTCTAACTCGGGAAAACGCGATCCTTCACAAAGTGTCGTAGGGTCGCCAATGGGTTCTAGAGAATCGCGTCGATGCTCGTGGCCTGAACCAACTGCCTGCCGTAACTTCGCTCCAACTTGCCGACCGGGGTCTCATCTTCTCTTTTGTTTAAACGCCTCGGCCCAGGGTAGCATGTCTCCTTCAATGTCGCAAGGGGGCGGGGGTCGTGGCTGGTGCGCCGCGCACGCCCCAGGGGCTTCAAGCACGGCAGTGCATTGGATTGATCACAAGGGCTTCTCGGCGCGCCCATCTCTGAAGCCAGAGATGCCAAACCGAGCATCGAACCACGTAGCTGGTGAGGAATATAGACTCGTTGGCCGTGCGAAGCCGCTCCGTACCGATGCCCCTCGTGGGTAGGGCGAGCCCAATGTCATTCGTGGTTGATGCCTGTCACCAGGGAGGTGGCGTTGATGCACGGCATGGTGGATGCCGAGCCCTTCCATAAGGCGCGATGAACGGCGTTGGCGAGGGGGTCGATGATCGGGAGACGCCAGAAGCGACCTCTTCTGGGTCACCCGGATGGTCCGGCGGCCGTAGGGGTGCGGCGACTGTCCTGGAGGCTGGCAATGATTTGGGAAGAAAACCCCGTACCCTGTGCGTCCACATGGTGTAGAGCAACCAGCCATGAGACATTGTTGAAACACCCGCTAATGTCGAAAGACAGGACTGCGGCCGGCTTGTCCTGTCCTCGTGCCCGAGAAACCCCCTTGTGTGGGCGTATGCAGCGCGTTTTCGCAACCGATGCCTTCTTCCCGTCAAAGTGGGTGGGTGGGATGTCGTGTTCTGCGAAGGGGTGCTGCACAGTTGCAGGCGCTCGGCGACGGCCGCTTCCACCAGCTCGCCCACCGTGTCGAGCAGGGCGATGGGCCGGTCCGGTATGGCTTAGCCGTAGCCGCGTTGCGAAACCGTGGCTTCTTGAGAGTGGTGACACACCACGTTGGTGGCATCCTTGGGGTTCGCGCGCGGCATCGGAGCCAGCGTCGAGTACAGGCAACCCTCCATCCAAATGTCGCCCATGTCGCCCAAGCAGGCGGCGCGGATGATGTGGGCGCGGGTGGATGTGGAGAGAGTGACCCTGGCGCCCTCCGCCATCTTATTTGCCTCTGTCACGGCTGACGGGGTTGTCGATGCGGGTGACATGATGATCCTTGGGTTCTGCGACTCTTCGGAATGCAGGTAATCCTCGAGAGCTTTGGTTTGTCTGTGGTGGCTTCCTCAACCGCTTCCCTGCAGGTCAGTCGCCTCCAAGGGTGATCGTAATGGCGCATTGGATTTCGAGGGCGTTGCATCGGTTGTCGCGGCTCTGCGTTGCCACCTCTATACAGGAGGACGGGCAGGGAGCCTCGCTTTGCCCGACGGAACCGGCGTCTCAAATCGGCGAGGTCGAGGTCAAGTTCTTTCCGGGATCTGGCGTAGTACGAGGATCCTATTGTGGACGGATTGATCAGCTGTCTATTAGAGCTGCTAGTAAGAAATGGTGACGTACACTTTCAAGCATGCCGGCGTGGCGGTGCACGGTGGCATGCGGGAGTGTCATGTCGAGGAAAACCTCAAAGTGTGGCCCTTGGCGGCCTTGTCTGGGAGGCGGCGGATGGGGGAAGAGTGTATAACGCTTAGGACCAGCAGGGTGTTTGTCACCTGTGGCGGGGTTCGTGTCGACGTGTAGGCGTTGGGCGTTGTAGGTGGGCGTCGCTCGGCACGTTGCTCGGTGTGAAGTTCCACGTTGACGAACATCTTGAACATGGGCAGGGTCGGGCAGGCAGGCAGCAGGTGGACGTATTTTGCCGGGGTTTACCCGGCCGGGCCTCGGCGGTGGGCCGCCCCGCCATCAGGCCCAGGGAGTTGAGGGAATGCAAAGGCAACGCAGCATAACCTTCAAGCGCCCAAACGACCGCAAACAAAGCCACAACACGCGACATGTTGCAATGACGACTTCGAGCGCGAACAACGGCACTGCGAAGACCTCTCCTGACCGGACGTACTGGAGCAAAGCCTTCGACTCGCGTGCCTCGGACACTTTGGGAGCACAACCGTACTGATGCTGACAGCACACGACCGACCGACCGACTCTTGGCGGGCCACCACGAAAGCCTGACCTCAGAGACCACCCCAGTTGAGCCATCACATCGGCCTCGAAATATCTGCCGAACGATCCACAGCGCGATCACGAGCACGAACACCCCGACCAGGGAAACACTCGGAAGACCACACGCAGAGGCTCGCAAACGAAGCGACCAGTCCCGCCGAAGGACTCTTCGAAGCCAAAAGTCCCCGCCCGCGATTCCTGAAGAGATGGCAGAAGAAACCCGGAGACGATACCAACGACCACACAACCCCTATCCGCACACAACGCCACCGTTCGAAAATACATGACCGGAAGCTCAAGCTCGCGCGGGTTTACGTCTCGGTGTCACGGCCCTGGGCAGACCGTATGCAGGCCAGCCAACTCAGTTGCGGGCTGGAATGAGGCTCTCAAGGCGCAAGTCCGCACCTCCAAGGCAGACAACAGGCCTCGCCACGACACATGGGCATGACTGGGCATAATTGGACATGACTGAATGTCTCAGTCAGGGCGCTCACCTGAGGCAAACGGCCTGCGGCTTATTCGACGTTGAACCTGGTTTGACGACTTCGACGCCTTGGGAGCAGCCGGGCCGAAAGCTGGTGCGGGCTGACGGGCTAAGCAGGAAGTACGGCCTGGCAGCTCGCATCCTTGTCTCAATGCCACGACGCCGAGGAGAGCTCAAGCACCTGAGCAAGCTTGCAGCAAGGACCACAGAGGGAGCATTCCAGAGCCTCTGGTCGGGAGAACCAAATCTGACTCGAAGGCCGGCCGAAAATGGGCGTCCACGGCACTTGCCGGAACCACGACCGTCTCACTCGTACGTTGACGCCTCCAAGACAACTGTGCAAGCGCCAGCTCGTGGGCTGAGCCGAGTCAGGACGCCGTGTCTCATGAAGGAAGCTACCACGGACTCGAAATGCGCGCATGCATCTTCCCGGACTCGCCCGTCATGCAGTCGGACTTTACCCAGAAGATGGAAGAGGCATCCGGTCGAATCCGAGCCTGCGAGAGGAAGTCGGTCGGTCGGAGAAGAAGGCTTGCAGGGCTTACCCTCAAGGCCAGCAGCGCCAAGCCAGACGTCGAACTCGCCCGCCATGCCTAACGGCTGAGGAGGAACACCGAGTCAAGGCGAGCCCTGTAGCTAGAGTGGCATCCTCTTAGGGAATTGACAGCTATCCTCTTTACTCTCCAGCTATCTTGGCATTTGTGATCAACTGACAGCTTCAGCTAGACTGCCCAGTTCAATGGACTTGGAAGCAAGCGATACCGGGAGAGGCCATTTGGGCAGCGGCTGCCAAATCCCAACCTAAATCGCGATCGCCACACGCTGCTTCGCGGTTCTTGAATGCGAATCTCTGCAGTCGACTGTTGTACTCGTGTCGTCCCGCCCGTTACACGAGAGAGAATACATTTAGGACACCCAGACACAACCGACAGTGGTGAAGTGGTCTGACGGCGCAGAACGCCAGCATCACACTAAACTGATTCGATTCGTCTTTGAGAGGGGCACTTTCACAGCCAAAAGACCGCGGGCTGTCATCGTGGATGCGCCAGAAACCTAAGATCGCCCGACCTCGCATCTGGCCTCCCCTTCCCTTTTGGCCATCCCCAACCAGAAGCCACCAACACCTTTTCGATGCAGCTACATGAGCCGGGATAGCTGGGCTGAAGGGCGAAGTGTCCAGTGAAGCCAACACCACACCCAACAACCGTGCAACTCCTCCTCCCTGCCCCCTTGAACCGGAGGAAACGCAGCGTGCGGAGAAAGAAGCACAGAAGAAGAGGAAGGACGGCATGGAGACATACCTTGCGGCCTCTGCCAATAATTGGACCACGAGTATTCGGGGCAGACACGCAGCACGTGGGCCACCATGGACGGAGTTGGCACGTCAAGAGCAGGGCAAGCTCCATCAACTGGAGGAGAGAAGCTATGCGAGCGCTCGACACTGGCTCCCACAACGTTGTGGAGGGTTTGAAGGGTTCGTCAACAGCATGCCACCCATCATGTCGTCCCTCCCCGCAAATCCCCCCTCCCCATCCCCCAGCCAGGTACATGGTAGGGGTTATACAACCAGAGGGGTGACTCTGCGGTCTCCGTGTCTTCAAAAAGACATCATCACTTTTCTCAAGCGGCAGCACAACATCGGATTGCGACAATTAGACAATGGCAGAGAGAATCACTGGTATCGCCCGCGAAGAATACATCGTCCAAGAGCCTTCGGCGCCCAATGCCCAACAATGTCGGAGACGTCGGATGCTAGGGGAGTGTGATCAGGTCCACCGTTCGCGCCATGGATGTCCACGCCGCGGATCCTCGTCACGACTGGAGTGGAAGAGATGTTAAACGGGCTGCTGCTCAACCACCCACCGCACAAGATCACAGGAGGCATTCCAGGGCCGCACCTTGAAGCCAGATTTGTCACAATTCGGGATCTTTGGCTACGAAGCACTCACCATGGCGGACGCCGAATTGGAGAGGCACCGACGCCAGCCTTCCTAAGGAAGGAGTCATTGGGTTGGATGCTTCGTGGGGTGGGCGGGCGGGCCACCGAAGTACAAATCTGGAGAGGTATCTTATGTACCCAAGCTGGAGCCAAGGCACTTTGCCTACCAGTCACAATAAGGTAAGTACTATCTACCTCAATCTACAGGGCCGGCAATGAACTGCCTTAGATGGCCGTTGACATGACATGTATCCGGACATGGTGGATCTCAGTCCAAGTTTCCCGCGTTCCCCAGAGACAAGCAACCATAGCCGCATCCTGATGTACAATAGACCCCCGAGTCGGTATCGTACCTTTAGTACTCAAGGTGAGCTCCCTCTCAACCCAACTCACATAACCGAACAAGCCCCCCCATCAATATCCAACTCCAACTCCTCCGTCCGCTCGCGCCTCTCCTCGTACGCCTCAACCCCCTCCAGGCTCTCCCAATAGATATGCGTCGCGAACCCCATCCTCATCTTCTCAAACATCTCCGCCATGACCCTCAGGCACTCCTCGTCCTTATCCTTCATCGCCAAGTACGCCAACCCCACCCTCTTGGCGCTGAACCACTCCTCGTCCGTCTCGTAGGCCCGGACGTACAGCTTGTTGCGGCACTTGGCCAGCTTCTCCTCCATTGTGTGGAAGAGGATCATCATCGAGGCCGTGACCGAGATGTAGTTGAGGCTCGAGAGCGGGCGGAGCTTCCCACAGATATCGAAGGCGAGGTCGGCTTTGGCATACTCGAGGAGGTCGCGGTCCGTGCGCGAGGGCGGGTGGGTGTCGCCGGGCTGGGATTTATTGCTGCGCTGCTCGTTGCCGCGGGTGGCTGGGGCGTGGTCTTGGTTGGAGCCGGCCGTGGCTGCGAGTAAGGGAGGAGGCCGCTTGGGAAGGGCGGGCGATGAGTCGCTGAGACGCTTGCCGATCAAAACCATCTCCTCGATGGCTTGGTCGGTCATGCCTCCGGCCCTGGCACGCTTGAGAAGGTCGTTCTCCTCCGGCCGGGTCCCACGGGAGACGGGGTCGACAACCTGCTTTGACTGGGCGACGCGGATCATAAAGAACGGAGAGGTAAGCGGGAGGTCGGCGTCCGGGATCGCGTGGATGTTCCACTTGGATTGTCGGTACAGCACTAGGCTGGACTTGACGTTGAAGAAGCGGTTGATGTCGACCGCCATGAGGCGGTGGAGGTCCTGCTCTCGGGCGGCGGATCTGCGCGCGGCATCCCACTCCTTGCGTGTTGACGCTGATAGCTGGATGCGGGTCAGGAATCCGTCGGAGAAGTTGGACGAAGGGACTTTGCCGCCCTTGAAGAAGGCCGGCGCGAAGAATTTCTCGAGGGACGCGAACAACCCAACGGGCTCCTTGAGATAGCCCTCCTTGACCAGCATGTTGTGCAGGTGCATGAGCACCATGGGCTCGGAGATGCGCTCCTAGACGCACATGCCGATGAGGTAAGCGAGCTCGAGGCCCTCCATGAGCCCAACGCCGCAAAGAAAGGGCGAGTACTCCCAGAGGCCATTTGCATCGGTGTTGGAGAAGCGAGACGGGGGATCTTTGCGAGGCCGTGCATGTAGCTCGACTCGCCGAGCCAGTTGCTGAAGTCGTTCTGAAAGCCCCTCAACAAGGCGCTAGTGTGCTTATGTCGATCAGGATTTCGGTGCAGCTTGGAGTCCCTGTCGCAGAGCTGCTTAAGAAGATCGACAGCTTGAAGGAACCCATGCCCTGTCCTCTCGCGCTCTCGGTCAAGAAACAGGTCGACATCGCGCCTAGGTCGGAAGTTCCGGGGTGGTGGACGCAAGACGTGGCCCCTCAAGGGACTGAGCCACCAACCGCGAGAAACCATCAGCGAATCCACGATACACTGGAGCTGGAAGACGTGATGTGGCAAGATGCGTTTGCGGATGTCCGTCCCTTGTTTCTGCATTGCCAGGGAGGTGACGAACCCGGCAAACTCGTTCAAGCCGAAGAGTCTCCGGTGCTTGGCCCACGGTCCAGCCGGCGACCAGTCGACTTTCTCCAAGACGTGAGCCTCTCCCTTCAAGGTGTTGTGCTGTACCACGACGGACGAGAAGAGGTTGACGAGGTCGTAGAGCCAGTTGATGGTATAGCAGCGGCGCCAGCGGATCCTCTCTTCCTTGGAAGCTCTCTGCAGGTCGAGCTTTGGATCCCAGTCGCGAATCTCGCCCAGCATGCGCTTGGTCGGCTTGCCAGAACGCGTTTTCTGAAAGTCCTCGAGAAAATCGATCAAGCTGCGGTAGGTATAAACCATGAACTGCTCTTTGACGTCAATGGCTGTGTGTTGGACCTTCTCGGCCTCGCCTGTGGGCGCCACGCTCAGAAGGGTCATGGTAAACATGCCCTGGGCCTTGTCCGGATCGCCACGAGTGATGGTGTTTAAGACGGTCTCGTAAGAGTCGTGGCCGGGGGAACTCAATGAATATCTCGGCTGCGATCCGCTGGACCATGGCGATGGCGAGGTTGGAGAGAGCGCCTGCAACTGCCGTGTTCAGCCCATCGTAGGCACACTCGCGCCACACGCCCTGCAGGTACGCCCGAAGGTCAACCCACTCCTGAACGAGGGAGTAAACGGCCATCAGGTAGTCGGTGATGATTCCCTCGGTATCCTGGATGATGCGGAAACTCTCGAGGGGAACGTCGCCCAGATGTGCACCCTTGGTGGGTCCGGACTGCTGTTGTTTCTGGGGTCTCTTTCCTCGCTTGCCTTTCTTTCCTTTGGCGGGCTTCGCCTTTTGGCGTCTCCTCGGAACCAGGCCAGGTGCTTTCCCGAGTTGTTGCGTACCAGACAAGGCTTCGTTATCCGATTCTTCGGCCCCGTCGGTACTAGAAGGCATGCCCAAGTCGAGGGCACCGAACTTGTTGGACAAAACAAGGCGATCGAGGTCGTCCTTGAGCCGAGCAGCGTCGGTGTCGACGTCGGTGCCAGTTGTCGTGCTATCGGGCCGCCAGTCCTTCCCTCCTAGCGCGTGGAATGCCTTGGTCAACGCGTCGATGAAATGCTTGTGGGTCTGATTGCTCTTCTCGATGGCGGGGTCTGGATATTCGGCAACGATCTGCTGAAACGCTCTGTAGGTAGCTGTGCGGGCGTCGATGACGGCGCGGAACAAGCGGAAAATTGCGGGCGGCACAGCGCTAATATGCTTCGCTATAAGGCAAGATAGAGTCACGAGATTTGCGACTGTGATCTCTCCTGTCGTGTTCACGTGCAGTGCTTCATCGTCGAGCGTGTGCCCAGACTTGATGATGCCGTTTGACGTTCGGATAATCCAGTACAGCAGCTGGCTGGTGTCTCGCTTGTATGCGAGGTAGACATTGCGTGTGGCCATGCCCGTGAGAGTGAAACGCTGGTCCCTCGCTAGATGTTGTGGTATGCTAAACTCGTGGGAGGGTCGGTCGCCGCGGGTGGGAGATGGTACCGTATGCAAGATACGGAAAACAGGTCTGTAAATCGAAGTTGTTTGCCGGCCAGTGGCTGCAGTGGGAGTTGCCCCGCCGCTGAAGACCCACTCTCGGTGCCTTTTAAGTCGGTTTGCTTGACTTGACTGTCCACCACGGCCGAATCAGCCAAACGCTGCATGGAAACACTGAAGAGCGGCTCTCTTGCCATTACCTTGCCTTCCCAAGTCTGGAATACACAAGTTGAGCTTCAAAGACAGGTGTGGTTTGGTCAAAGGGCGCGTCTGGCTGGGCGGGAAATAAACAGTGATGATGGCAGATGCGGTGACGGAAAGATGGAACACCTGCTAGCCTACCTCGGATAAAGTGCCTTGTCCAGGGCGCTCCTCTTATCTCATAAACACCAGGACTCATCTTTCTTCCAAGCATGCACCCGAATGAGCTTTTTCATTGTCTTCCCCTTCCGGCAGGGTCTGACGGATGATGTGGTCAAAGAGACTGGCACTGGCATTGGCGATTGGCATGGGCATTGGCGACCGGCTTGAAAAATGACACAAATGCCACAATGCAAAGTGGTTTGTTTCACAACTGCCCTGCAGGCTTCCGTAGATTGAACTACGTTTCATAGGAACACGCGATTCGGGGTCAAGAAGAAGGTGACAATTATACATACCTTACATCAGGACTGAAAGGATAGTAGCGGTGAAAGTGAATTAGAAGTGGGGACTTAGATTGTCACGTAGTAACAAAGGGCGTTCACAACCTGCACGGTCTACTTGCAGATATCCTCTTTGAACTCTTCCCCTAGATGATCACCGGGGACTCTCTTTTCAGATCAACAAGGTCCAACAAGAGCTCGGCCATCAAGGCCTCCACAAGTCACCACCTCAGCCTTTGCGCTGGGAACCCTCGAGACGATCTAACAGTGCCTGTAGGTGAAATACCGCGGGTACACGGGAGACAGTGTGCCCTGGCCAGACAGGAATGACGACACCGCAGGTCATAGCAAAACCAGGCGAGCAAGGAAACCAGTCAAGATAAGGTAGGTGACCCAATATAAGGTCGACCCGAGCCAGACGAGATGAGACTTTCAGAGAAGTACACAATAGTCGTCAGCCCGACGGTTCACTCGCCTCTCGGCGTTACGGTTCCTCTAAAGAGAAACGGAATAGGATAGAGGGAAAAGACGAAGATCAAAGGCAAAAGACAGGAAAAGGCAGGGTCAAGCAGGGGAAAAGACAAAACACACAACCATCAATGGTCCGCCCCAACCGCTGCCAGTGTTAACCCCCATCCTCAATACGCCAGAGACTGCCGTCCTAAACCCTCGCCTCAGGCATGATCTCAAAGCTGAGGCAAAAGGAACAAGGACAGGACAGCTAACAGGGCAAATCACGGGGATAGCGGAGGTCAATCAGTACCCTTGACCACCATTGCTCTAGCTCGTGGGAACGTGCCTCGACTGGGCGGAGGACTACCCTTCCGTCTCCGACGACAGAGTCCAGGGCCGGCGTGACCGGAGATGCGAAGCTTAGGACAGGAGTTGGGGGCGGCGTGTTCAGAGAGTGGGGAAACACCCCCACCTCGAAAGACGCGTGCAGAGCTTCTCCCACCGGGGCTGGGCTGGGCGGCAACTGATCCTCTGTGGGATACTCTGACTGGCGGACGGGCGGCCATGACTGTCCGTGGTAACCACGTACTGCAGCGTAATGCGATTAGCCGACGCCTAAATTTGGGCCGTTGTTGCCGAGGAAGCAGGAACATAACGTTATACTCACCATCGTTGTCCACGTCGGTCACGCTGCCCACGCTGTCGAACACGATACCATCTCTCACAGGATCCAGACTCTCGGAGGGCTGATCCTCGCCGGGTCCAAGAACGGGGTGGGCTTGATGGCGCCCCTGGCTGGGGTCAGCGCACTCGGCATCCGCGGGGGCGAGGCGCTCCTCGGGAGGCGGGATGGGGCCCCCGATGGGGCCCCATGGACTGACGCGCGGTTGGGGCGCACCTGACCTGGAAGGATAGGTCGCCGGCGAGCGCTCCCAGGGTCGGCTGCCGGACGGGTTGAAGAGGGCACCGGCTGCGCTCTGAGCGATGGCGTACGCGTTGGGGCCCCACACATCGAGGCACGACCCGGGCGTGCCCCGCGCGCAAAACCGGCCACAGGAGCAAAGAAGGGGCATGTGCGATACTCGTTGGATGAGCGTCGGCGAGCGTTGCTGGAGACCTGGTGATCCGAGTCCGGGTAGGTCCGAGAAGGCACCGGCGGAGCCGCCGTAGGGGTGCGGGGTGTACAGTCCGCCGAGCGGGGCGGCTTGGCTAGCATCGTCGGCATCCGGGGTATCCGCGAGTACCGGCTCTACGCCACGAAATATGTGATCGTCATCAAAGCCATCCGTGTTCATGTCCCCATCAGGGGTGAAGGCCGCACCCTGCAAGGGGCCCAAGGTCGACGAACAGGGCTGGTCGCTCCGGCCAGGCTCGTCGAGAAAAGGCATCTGGGGAGTCGACGAGAAGGGTAGAAGAGGCGGCGACGGATTGCAAGAGGGTTGGAAGGGCTCAACCGCACGCTCTTGCGGGTCGTGCGTGGGACATGGACTTCCGCCGCCAATGGCACTACCCCACGCACCGCGTTCATCCGACGGACTGACCGACATCTCCCTCGGCTCCTCACCAGCCAACCATCTCTGCAACCTCAACCCCGCCTCCATCGCATCCCTTGCAACCTCCCACCCATTCATGGCCATCTGAAAAAGACAGAGATGCAGCAGGGCCTTGACGCGTCGGTCGTGCGGGCGCGCGGCCTGGCGCTCGCCCCTTGGCGCCAGGGGCATCAGGATCCAGGCGAGCACGCCCAGCAGCGAGCGCCATTGGGAGAGGGGCACGCGCCAGGCCGTTGTCCAGAGGGAGAGAAATTCGGTCGGGGTGACGACGGCGCTGAAAGGTTGGCGACGCTTGATCGCGCGGCTGTAGAGGAGGGCGGAGAGGCGGACGGCTTGGTAGATGTAATCTGGTTCTGGTTCTGCGGGGGGGACGGGGGGTGGTTGGTTGTAAGTGGAAGGTGGAGACTTGGGGGAAGGTGGTGGCGTGGGTTGTGACGGCAAAGGACATGGTGCTAGCGATTGTTGGCTGTGAGCTGATGACGCCCCGCGAGACTGCGTTTGGGGTTGCTGGAGCGGCGTGGGGCGTGGTTGGTCTTCGAACGGCTCCGGGACGGCCGAGGAAGCTCGGCAAGGCGTCGAACAGGCTACTGATGGCCGCCGAACGGCGGGCGAGTCTTCCGGGGAGGCCAAGATGCGGTCGTGGATCCAGGTCGACGTGGTCTGCACCTTTTGGAGCTCAATCGCAGACGGCCTTTCCGGGAGCGCGAGAACGACCGAGAGGAGGAAGCGTATGTCGTCGAGGATGGAGGCGACGGCTGGGTGGATGAGGGCATCGGCACAGAGGGAGAAGCGGGGGAGCGTCGAGGTTAAGGGGCTGTTGAGGGCGAGTTGAGAGTGTGCCTGCGAGTTATCTTGGAACTCAAACTCGGGACCACCCCCTCGCAGGAACGGCAATACCTCGAGGGAGAGGGCGATGGCTACGTCAGACCTGGTCCGCCAGGTCAGCGTACGTGACAGGGCAATGCGACCGGGGGGCGGGGGGGAAACACTCACGAAATGGCGAGCTTGCTGATCAGCCCGTGCAGGCCAAGCGTGCGGTACCCTCCGCGGCATTTGATCATGTCCCGGAGGGCGCACAGCTGTGTCCGCAGATCGTTGGTGTTTCCCCAAAGCCTGTGTTGCCGTCAGCATTCCTTGTTGACTCTTCCGACGCGCTTATGGCACATACCACTCGGCCCAGACGAGATGCACCACGCCAGCGATTACCTCATCGCCCATTGAGAGCTGGGAGCGGATGTGTTCGTTCAGCAGCTTGATGACGTGCCCCTCGTGGGCCATGGCTGCCGTCCTCTCGACGTAAGGCGTGCCTGTCAGGAAGCAGGCCGTCGAGTAGATAGCCACGTGCACCAGCAACTGCGAGTTGACGCAGTAGGGGACGTAGTACTTGATGTACGGGTTCGAGGCGTCGGGGTTACCGTCGATCGAGGCCATGAATTGGGACACGAGCTTGGCAACTGCCGTCAAGGAGGTGTGGTCAGCATCTCGACGCCTGAAGGTCAGAAGAGAGCAGACTTACAGATTGACAAGGGCTCGGCGTTTTGCATGGGCCTCGTGGCGGGCACCTGGACGGGCTCTTGTGTCGGGTCTGTCACTGGCCATGGGATGTTGCCAGCGGCCGGAGATACGTCCGGCACCAGAGTCCAGGCTCTGTATTCCGATTTCGTCCAGCTGCTGCCGGCCAACTGGTTCTGAGCCGCCGTGGGATACGCGTTCAGAAATCCGAGGGCGTCGTGGACCTCGTCCGAGTGGGCGGTGCAGCCGTCCCCGCAGGCAATGACGGACATGAAGAGGCTCTGCTGCTCTGTGGTCCGGGCATACTGTGGTGCGGTCGAGGTCGGCGTCGGAGACCGCCCAAATGCACCGAACCCAGGCCCCCAGGGTGACAGCATCTCGCCCATATCTTGGCTGCTGCGATGCTGCTGGCTCATCGGTGACAGAGGACGCGAGGGTTGGGGCAGGGGAGACTGTCGAAGGGGATCAAGGTCGAGTCCTCGGCTTCGCGAAGGGACTGGAGGGGACAAGGAGAGGGCAATCGCGGGCCGCGGAGGCACCTCCACAGTGCTTGGGTGGCTGTTACTGCCCCTGGATAAGCAAGATGTTCGGTGCTCGTGCCGTCTTTGGGTGCTTGGAGATCGGGAACTGACATGCGGTACCTGCCCCTTGGCTGCTTGTACAAGTACCGGCAAGCCGGTCGTGGGAACCGCTTGGCGCAGACGGCTGGCCGTGGTTGCACTGCCGAGACATGACGGATATCAACATGTTGCCCTCTTCCAAGTAAATGGCACTTTACCTTTTGTTTCCGCCGCCTACACTCGCCGCACGACTGTGGCCTCTTAGCAGGCGGTGGCCGTGATACAGGGGCCTGCATCGGGTTGGACAACAGCAGTCCCTGGGACGACGACTCCGTCCAGTCGTCGACACCTGCATTGGAGGGACGGGCCAGGAAGAGGAGGAGGACCTACTCGTCGGGGCCCCAAGATCGCCGATCCGCCAGCGGCCGGCAAGGGTTGATCTGAGGCCACAGATGGGTCCATTTGGCAGCCGGAAGTGTGACGACGACCCCCGAACGCACCCCATTCCAACTCGGGTAATAGTAGGCCCCACCTGCCGTTTGCTACGACAAGGGGGTTGGGGGGAACGGGCACTGTATGCTGCATCCCAGATCTCCCTCGTCGATGAGCGCCCTGTACACCGTGTTCTGTCGAGGATACTCCGCGACTCGGCGACTTTAGATATGACTGCCAGCATCAGACGATCTCTGTATCCGTAGCGGCTGGGTGAACGGAGTGAGCCTGGCCTAGCGAAAAGGACGTGCCGAAAATGGTGTTCTACCTGGGTCCGTGCATGCACCGGCAGCCGCACTGTTGGATGCCGCCCCAGTGCACCAACAAGGGACGCTGCGGATCACTGTTTGCTTTTTCCTCTGTCCCTGGACAGTTGCCCGACCAATCGTGGAGCTGTGGCTTAAAAGTTTGCTCTTCCAGCAGCGAGACGGCCAGGCCGAGACGTCGCGATGGCGCGCCGGTTGCCTGACTCGAGCGGTCCCGCTGCCCTCAGTTCGGGACCCATGCTTCGCAATTGACCCCAGCTCGAGGATTCCAAAACAGATGGCAGGAGCCCCCTCAACACCTTGTCTGTGATCTTCGCGTTCTGTTGTGTCTCATGCGACAGGAGATAGATGCAGCAAGTTCGATTGAGTCACAAAGGAGGGCTAAAGGGCAGGATGTGAGATCTTTGCGTTGCTCAGCCCACGCCTCAACGAGCAATGCACCAAACGGGGCAGATTGGGAGTCGTCAAACCGGATGAGTCGAGGCCCATGGTTTGAGGCTGGGGGCTGGGGGACAGAGGCTTGGGCCGGCGCACCGGCGAAGCAGGCGGAGAAGAAGCGAGAGACACCCGTTGGATGCTGAAATCGGTGACCCCATAACCCATATCGAGACCGTTAAACTCGGCAAACGTGCTGTTGTCGCGGAAAGAACACTTGAACCATCTCTGTGCGTCCAGCAAGATGAAATGTTGGCAGCACTTGGCCGACCGGTCCCGGCCCTCGCCCACCTACACGCCTCGATTGCACGGGGAGCGATGTCGAAGCAGGGCAGCCAATGCCTGGTACACTTTCCAGGTCGCCAGCCAGCAGTGTGGTCACGCAGGCAGAGAACGACGGGACTGGTGACACGGCTCCGGAGGGTGGTCGGCTCGGTGTGCTGAAGTGAGGGTCCGCTGCGTGGAAAAAGTGATGGGTGTTGGAAGATGCCGCGCATGCCAGCCCGAGGGGAGCCAGGCACAGGGTTCGCCCATGTACCCTAACCGCCAGGCGCCGTCTGTGAAGACGGACGGGACGGGATGACAATAACGAAGAATCCTTAGGACCGCTACCCACCGAAGGACATGAGGAATCCTCGACCCTTAGGCCCTTCACATGGGCAGCTCCTCCCCTTGTTTTCCATATAGGCAGGTCCGAAGTGTCCCAGTGCAGTATCACCTTCACGACCTTCCAAACGTGTTCATTGCTGTTGAGCTCTGGCCCGTGGGGTGGGATGGCCCCAAACCCGGATGCGATGGCTTCCCCGGTTTCCACAGCCGCCGTATAAGCTTGCTTGTTGTCCCAAAGGGAGAAGGTCCAAGCCGCCGGGACGGAGATGGCCTTTCTCTAGCGCCCAGATGTATCTGGGAGCCCGATCCTGGTGTTTCGCCGAACGACAACCAGCGGGAACCTCCCTCCCTGCCAGATGTATGCATTGCCAGACCATGGGTGCCATCTATTCCTTGATATAGGCCTGAATGTTGATGATAACCTTCTCCCGGTGTTCATCGCCTCTCGGTCGAGACGCGAGGTCATTGGGCTAGGCGGCACGGCTTGGACGGTCGATTCGTCGGAGCAACGCCCTGTGATTGATCGGTGTCAGTTAAACCCACCAACGCTCACCACGCAATCTGGCATACCTGCATTGACATGGCCACCGGCTGTCCTGTTTCAGCCTGCGCAAACGATTGCTTGGCCACAGCTGGTCTGGTATGGAACTTCACGACTGAACGCCATTTGCGGTCGAAAGGGGACGGTTCCTCGAGATCTTGATGGAGAGTGCCGATACTTGCGCCAGTGCCGCTCTAGCTTCGTACTGCTGCCCAGTCAGTTGACATGTTTCTCTAGCTGTCCTATCCGAGGGTGCTCGAACGGTTTCGCGATTTGCTTTCGAATCGAGCAGTCGAGCTTGCCAAGGAGGTGGAGGTTCTGAGAGGGGGCCAGAGTTTGGCCGACGGGAGTTTGGTCGACGGGAGTTTGGCGGTGAGGTGGTTTTTGGAAGGGTGCGACGCCGACCCACATCCCCTCTCGCGTTGCGTTCGTTACGTTCGTCGCGTTCGTCGCGTTCGGCTTCGGCCCTCCAATAGATTTGAGAGGAGACTGTACCCGGTATCCGCAACGGGGAAATATCGTGTGACTCGAGCTTCGATTCATTTGAGTGGGTTTGGATTTTCGGCACTGCAGGGAAGCCAGGCTCGCCAGGCTGCGGTGCAACCGCACTGACGCAGCGGAACTTCAGTGGTGCTGTGTGAGGCAGCTGGTGCGGGGTAACCCCACCGTCCTGCCCAAGATCAGGTCACAGTCTGCGTGAGAGCCAGGCACTCTCCTAGCCTTGCGAGAAACACTGGCGAGAGACCCAAATGCCAGCCCCTCCGCCCCCCAGCATTGTACATCAGGAAGAAGGCCCCTGGACGATGGGACGGGCAAGGGCATTCCTCTGGGGCCCATATATCGCTGGTTGCACAGTGTACCTGCTTCTGGGCTCTGAGTTATTGTTCCACTGTAACCGGCAGGACCTGACTCCCCTTCCAGATATGTCTCGGGCCATGATTATCATTTCTTCCTTGACGTAGGCCTAAATGTTGATAGGGCCTTTCTGGTGTTTGTTCTCCGGCGGTCGAGGAACGAAGTCGTCGAGCTCATGAAATCTGGACGGCGGTCGATTTGGTGGAGTAACGCCTCTAAATGTGATTGCGTCAGTTAGTCTCGCCAACGCTCCCCATAGACCTAGGATGCTTTACCTGGATCAAGATGGCTATCTGGTGCCTCTTTTGCTCTGGCATGTGCGAGCCGCTGCTTCGCCGCAGCTTGGATCCTCTTGGTTGAGCGCCATTTGCGGCCGAACGGGGACATGTCCTCGGAGCTCATCTGACGGCGTTGATGCCGCGGTCGCTTTCGTGGCAGGCACCGTAGTTGTTGAAGTGGCTGTCGGCTTCACGGCTGGCACTGCGGTCGGCTTCGTGGACGGCGCCGCAATTGAACTCCCTGTCGGCTCCACGGCTAGCACTGCGGTTGACACTGCGGTCGGCACCGCGGTACTGGCCGGGGCGGGCGACGAAGAAGCTCTCGTGCCCTCACGAGCAGTTGACTGGGCCGGCGACTGGGCTAGTGGCTGAACCAGTGGCTGGTGAACCGGAAGCTTGCGAGTACAGCAGTTGGCATAGACGTGATTGAACAGGGCGTTCCGCGTCGGAAAGACCGCTTGGCACTTGGTGGAAGTTCGGGAGGTGCCGTCAAGAGGCTCTGGTTTGATCGAAACCACAGTTTGAACGACCTAGACTCGGTTGTCCTGAGTCCGGCGACGAGAGGCCTGAAGTTGTCGCTGAAAGGCCTGTGCCTGGCGGTGAAGGTCATCGGCCTCGTGTTGTAGGCGGTCGACCTGGCGGCGAAGGTCCTCGTTCTGGTCGCCACACTCAACGAATCTGCTGCGGCACCATCGTACATCGTCCTTGAGAACGTTGTTGCCCTGCTCGAGGGACCGAATCGTCTTCTCGTTCTCCTTGTCGATACGGTCGGCGTAGTTCTTCCCATGCCTCAAGGGAATACTGGGAAGCCTTAAGCTCCTGCTCAAGGTCTTGGATCGATGGCTGGCGCGAGCCAGGCTTGTTGCGGTAGATGCCAGGCATCTTGGTGACTCGGTCGGGTCGGTCGGCCGACTGACTGGTTCAAAGGCACTGGTTACCCAAGTTCGCCAGGGCACTCTGAGAGTGTTGGAGACTCGGTTGGCTTGGAGGCTCGGTCGGTCGGCTTGGTGCGCGGTCGGCTCGAAGGCTCGGTCGGCTTGGTTGCGCGGTTGACTTGAAGGCTCGGTCGGCTTGGTTGGTTGGTTCAACACTCTGGTTACCCAAGTTCGCCAGAGGGTCGATTTGAGGTGGATTGTGATCGCGGTCGTGGTCGCGTTTGAGTGCCGAAGTCGCTCTCAAACAGCTGAATAGCTGGATGACATGTATGGTATGGATTTTGAATGGCTGGAGGTACTTAACACGACCGACACGTGGGGACGCGTTGAGATCTCAAAAAAAGAAAGATTCTTTCGAGGCGCTAAGGTCCTCAAAGCGGTCAAGCACTACCTTAGTCCGGGTCAGCTTCGTCCTTGGCTCTCCTGGAGAAGAGAAGATGGGGATAATGCGAGATGCAGCTGCAGGAGACTAAAGAGAAGTGGTTGGGCTTGCAAATACAAAGAACCGGCGATACAACCTGGAACTGCCCACAGGTCCCGACAGGAGACATCGTCATTCCTCCCTGTTCAACTTCGAGTTGAGATATCGCCCAGGCCCCCAGGTGTTCGACCTGATGCGCTATCCCGTCCAACTCGCCGCCACCCGAGCGGTGTGCAGCGCGTGGCACAACTTCTCCCTGTTCGTAACCCAAATAAGGTACAGACTCGAGGCCTTGCCCTTCTCGGTATCTTGGGAGCATCGAGGGCCCCCAACTTTCATAAATGGGTAATTAGTTGCAAGCTTTGGTGCCAGTGCTCTTCTCGATGCTTCCCCAATCGGCCATTGAAGAGAGATCCCCCCGAAAGTCCGGTCTCCTGCCATGTCCCTCAGTCCCTGCACTGACGGCTACCACCTTGCCTGGTCCTCGTCCTTCCCATCCCCGTCCCGCCCCCACCCAACCCTCTCCCCTCCACCACCCTCCCCTCTGGTATGCTGGTGAGGATCAATCGTAGGCCTCTACAGGCATTCGGCATGATTCAACGTTGGGCAGGTGCTTGCGGATACGTCGGAGGAGCCTGTCGGAGAGGCGGCACGTCTCGAGGGACGGCCACTCACTCGTTGTGCGGAGTGGAGTCTCGAGCGGCTTGTTGACGTAGAGCTTGCCGGTCCTGTTGTAGCGGACCATCTCCCCAAACTATCGGGCCCGGTGGGTCGCCATACCGGGAAACCGCCGGCGGAAGATCCGGGCGCATGACTCGGGGAGCGTGAGGATGTTGGCGCTCGGGGCGCCTACGGTCCTGTCCTGGTCCGAATACAACTCTGCGTGGTCAAGAAAGAGTACCTGGAGTGTGCTCGCCAGATAGCACGGACGGGCCAGATGTGCTGCTGCTGGGCTCCGCAGATCACTGTTCTGTGGTAGATTGTACCAGCCATGACCCCCTCCTGACTTGACCCGGGTGCTGCGCAGCACATCGGGATCATACGCTACGAGATATACCCGCCGGATCGACTTGCCAAACACGTAGGAGATCATGCCGAAAAAGGAGTCCAGAGTCTGCTGGCTGTTGGCGGTAATGCCACGGTCGACGATTATGTCGCGGATCGTATCTGCGTCTTTGCCGCTCAGTGTGGGAGGCGATTTCGTGCAGGCCGTCTTCATACAGGACCACAATGTCCAAGTGGTCCGCGACTTTAACGAGCTCGCAGATCTCTTCCAGGCTCATCTCCAACAGGCAACGCAGCATCTGTGACTTCGGAGTGATGAAGTTGCAAGGTTCCTCGTGTGGATTATTGCGGCGGGATATGCTCGTGTGCTCGGGGGCAGGAACCTCGCTAATCTCGTCCATGGCTTGGGAGAAGTGTCGGATACCCGCTTCGCTGATGTCGATGCCGATGGAGATGATAGGGTCGCGCATGTCGATGGCCAGCTCGCCGGCGAAGACTGCCTCCAGCGCACCAATATGCCGGGCCGCCTTGTAGGAAAGCTGCACGGCTGTCGACTCTTTTTGATTCTGGCCTGGGGGCCAGACCAACGTGATAAATTCGGGAACGTCCATGGCGGCACCGACGTGTTGACAGTTGACACTGGGGATGGAAGCGTGTAACTGCAAGCTGAATTGAACCACAGTCTAGTGGAAGGTTAAGACGCTGGCGGTGAAGCTTGTTGGCAGCCGACCACGGAAGATGATGCAAATTGACGTCTTGTCTTTGGCATTAGAAACTTGGAATATACAGGTGCCGAACCTTGTCCCAACTTTCTAGTCAGCGGCAGGCGGGGTTCCGCCCATCCCAACTCGCTCAGGCTGCTCAAGGCCTCGAGGACTGGAATTTATGGTAAGGTAGGTAGGAAACAGTCCAGTACCCCGTATCTTCTACTCAATATGCTAGCGCAATTGGATCAAGGTGCAGATGTATACAATGCTGCATTTGATTGCTCTTTTGGTGCGTCCTAGCCCCTACAGCTTTGATACCGGAACCCAGGGGGGACCAGGGTTAGGGTTGTGGCACCCATCCTCTGGGTGGGGTGCCCCGCTGTAGATTAGATAAGGATGCCCCGCGCCCCGCATTGGAAGGTCAACCTTCCAATGCAGGATCGCGAGCTTCCCGTCCTTTCAAGACAGATCCTCACCTCTGAATACATTGACATACCCATACTTTGGCTCCCTACGGTGCATACGGCATCAAGCTTCTTCACGTCCATGCTCATCTACTAGTTCCAGGTTCTTAGTCCAACCAAGTCCATCGCTTCGACTTGATAAATTTCATAAAATAGTATCTTCCAAGACCCTCGTCAACACCAAGGCAGTCTTTCAGAACGCCCACTGCATGAACATTGCGCTATCCGTTCAGCTAGTTACAGCTGTATTTTTCCTATCTATATTAAGTCCCCGTCTCCTGTCCAAGGAGAGGTTACCTGGCTAGTGAATTGTCAAGGGTTCTTGCTAAAAAAAATGATATATAACGAGCTGATTCAGGTACCTTACCTAGTAACTACTGCTTTTATCAAATTGGGCTCCCCCCGTGGCAAGCTGTATGTGACGAGTGGGGACCTGCCTCCCTTCAAGATGGATCCCTAGGTCGATATCGCCATCTCTTTCTTTATTATAGCTCAAGAGCCAATGAAATACCCTTCTATCCGTATCTTCTAGCGTGCTAGAAGAGCCCAAGCACTTGTTTCCTACACCCTTCTTGGCATTACCACTTTTCAAAGTAAACAAACACTCCTGCCCAGCCACATGTATAAGATTAGGATTCAGGTATACCCACCGCGTAACTATCAATCATACAAATAAGTTCGACTTTGAAATATCATATGTAATGCTTATGATCTGCCAGACATCGGCTCGCTACCAACAGCGGTTCTCCTCGGCTTTAGTTAGACAAAGAGCCTGATCCTAAGAGGAGCAAGAGACATAACTGGTCTCTAGATAACCCCATCCTATAAGCGACGTGGGAGGGAGACAACGAATAACGTAGAAACAAGTCCAAAATTTCCTTTAAGTTAAGGAGGGAAGAAAGAAGAAAAAAGGAAAAAACACATATTTGTATATATTTACCCATTTACCTAGTCGTCCACGGCGTGATTAGATGCAACCGGAACGAAGTAGAGGCTACATAGGTGCCTCTTGGCAGTGCTTTTAGTACCGTAGTAAGTAGGTCGGGGCCCCACTATAACCGTCGCGGGAGCAGGTTCATAAGGCTGGAGCCCCCCTCGGAGGGAGCGACGAGGTTTTTCTTCTTTTACGGCGCGGTGTGACGAATCTCGGGTCCCAAGACCACTGAAAGGGACTTTCGGACTGAAGGTTGACAACTTGACAAAGGGTCGGGGTTCGGTGAAGCCAAAGGGTTCACAACAAGAAATGTCCAAAGGTACTAACAGTCTTGCACTTGTGATTGCTTACTGGAGAACTCCCAGAGCTCTCCAGAACGAGTGGCTATATACTATCTGATTCCCTTGGTCGCCGGTGGTCGCTGTCGACCATTGTCGACCATGGTCGCCCGTGGTCGTTGTCGACCATTGTCGACCGCAGTCACCTGCCCTGCAGCCTCATGTCCCGCCCTGCAGCCGCTATCCTTCGCGCACCTGTTCCGATTGGTCTTTGTCTTGGCTACACAGCCCCACCGGGTCTCATTATATGGTTGGTTCGTGACACGCGGCAGCAGCAACATTCGGTGGTTATAGATAACACCGCGTTAGTTCCGTTTAAGCGCAAGCTCGACGACGGGGAGAAAGTCGGTGGTTTTACGAGAGAGGTTGCTAAGTATAAGCGGAGCGAGACAGCCAGGAGGTTTGAGGTGCATGGTAGCTACGCGTTTGTCACGTATAACCGCAGTCGGGTGTCGGATCCAGAGGAGTTCCATCGCTTGCTGCGGAGCAGCATTGCACCTCGGATAAACTATCTACGTGTCACGGGCGTTGCCCGTGCCAGGGTTAGGGTTGTAGATTAGATAGGCAGCTTGGCAAGCCCTGGAGTGGGGCTTGCCCCGCGTGGTCTGTGCGCTGCCACACCTGCAGGGTTTTCCCTCGGCTGCGCGCACTAGCCACGGTTTGGTCCCTCGTGCGACCACACAATACACAGCGTACCCTCTAGGTTAGCCACATCACCCCGTAACACTACGCCCTGGCGTTCAAGCGGGAGTCAAGTTTTACAGCGCACGAGAGCGGCATAAGGACGGGACGCCTCATTATCACATTTTAATAGCTTTTAATAAAGCCTGTTCACTGGAGGGATGCGCGCGCGAAGTTGGCTGTGATGCTCGCAGGTCGACGGCAAACTAGAGGTGGATACGCTGTCAATTCGGATTAAGACGAGGCATCGGCATGAGTTGCTTTCCAAGTTTCTCGACTTTTGTTCGGCCTATATCTGCAAGGAGGGGCCTGAGTTTGTTTTTGGCGAGTGGATCGAGGATAGAGGTTTGAAGCCTCTTGTTCGGAAGCATCAGCGGGAGCTCGTTGTGGCCGACATTCTTCAGATGCAGTACCGGGAAGATGCCAAGAAAGCATTGCGGGAACACTTTGGTTTTCACTTTATTTTTCAGTATTCTCATGCGTTTCTAAGGACGCTAAAGGAGAAGCCGATGGACAGCGCCGGATCATTCTGTCCACATGCCTCTAGCGCTATCAAAACACTCACTCCTTCGTGTTCTGCCTCCGGCCACTAACCTCCTAGTTGCGAAAAGGAAGAGAATCCCCTACTGCCGTGACGGGGGACGACTGCCGTCTTATACCAATACCGGAGCCTGCGAAGGTCATTGGTAGACGTTGGGGGTCTTGGCGGTGCCGTAGGTGCCGTATGTATAGGTCTACCCATTTGCCCACGCCCAAGCGGGGCAATCTCAGCGCCGCAGGTGCTGATTGGTAGACGTTGGGGGGTTGCATCGGTGCCGTAGGTGCCGTAGCAAGTGGGTCGGAGACCCACCATGCACTCGGAGAGGGCATAAGAGGGGGGTGGCCCCCCCTCCCGGAAATCATTTGGATTTCCTCCTTTTCACGTCGCGGCAGCAGTGGTTGCGTATGGGAATCGCGCCAACGGAGTGGTTTTCACAGGAGTGGTTTGGCCTGAGGCACGTCGAGTAGGACTCGCTCATGCGCGCTGCGCGCTGCTTCCTGCTTCACTCAAACACGGGTGTTTGACTCGCATCACCTGCGGTGTGCTCAGACAGGATTGTCGTCCTCGTTGGCGACGGGCAGGAGCGATCACCGGAGGTTTCTTCTTTCGCGACGGAGGAGCTTGTTCACGGCAGTGGGTTTGGGTCAGGGACTCCCTCATCCAGGCCTTGGCAGGCCTTCCTTCACTCCGACAGCGCGGTGGTAGCGTCGCTGCGCTCCTTGGTTAGACATGCTCCGCTGCGCTCCGCGGAAGCCGGTCTGCCTGAAGGAGGGCCACTTGGTGCATTACAGCCATTGTACTCTTGGTTAGCTGGTCAACAGCAGCTAACATCGAAGTCGGGGAGCTATTTTGATGATTGGCAATGCGAGTCTTGATGAGCGTTGACTGTGATTTAGCTTCCCGAGGGTTGTTTGGTGTCTGGAAGACCCAAGATTGTGCAGTACCTGGCCGCGAGGTTGGGGGTGTTGGTGTATGAAGCTTGACATCGAGCTTGGAAAGCACCCTTTCTGGATCGTACGGCAGAAGGCCAGACCCTGCAAAGCCGCCCTGGATATTCCTCTCGGTAATAGAGGTGAAGAAGGCCTCGCGAAAGGCGCAGAGGAACTCGAGCTTGCTGATGTGGTTGATATACATCCGCATCAAGTCTTCCACCTGGCGACCGTACGCCTGCTTCAACGGCCTAAAGCAGCCGACATCGAGTGGCTGGAGGAGATGGGAGGAGTGCGGAGGCATACAGAGCGTGATGATGTTGTTCTGCTGGCAGTAGAGCTCGAATTTGGTCGAGTGGTGGCTTTCGTGGCCGTCGAGGATCAACAACCGGTACTTGCCCTTTGCCCGGGGCGCCGTGTAGTAGTCAAAGTGCTTGATCCAATCTAGACCTACGGCATTGGTAGTCCAGCCATTGTCGGTCGTTGTGATGCGCCAGTCGGCTGGGATGTTGCACTCGGTGTACCAGTTGGCGAGGTGGTACTGGGCGGCCTGCCTTATTGGCCAGCTCGCCTTTTGGTTTTTCTTCCGCTGGCAGGCCGAGAAAACCGCTGCCGAGCCGTTCCCGAATCTCAGCCGACCAGATTACTGGCTGTTACATAACTACCTTGCCGTTCGAGTTTATGCGCGCCACGGCGGACTTTGAGCCTGCATGGGCCGGTAGTTACCACGTACCAAGGGCAACAGTGCAGCTAGAGCCGTGGTTACGCTCGCAGATATGGCCGCAACTAGACCACTGGCGTGATTTTGAGGCCGACGATAAGGCTACTGGCGCGTTCATCGAGCTGTTGCACTGGCTGCGAGACGTCCTGCTGCACGACTCCGTGTTCCTGATGGCAAAGTACCCGGGCCGCCCTGTCTTCCAGGATCCAGTGTTCTAGTCGCCCCAGTTCAACGCCTTTGCTGCCAAGGTCAGGGGCCGCGCAGGAGAGCTTTGAAGACGACCGCGGCACGGCCATCGAAAAGGTGATCCCAGAGGTCTCTGAGAAGCTTAGAAGCCTAGCGGCTTATCAGCTCACCGTCGAGAAGGCGGTGGAAAGGCGGCATTTCGAGCTGGTACAGGAGGTGAAGCAGCTGAAGGCCCAGGTAGCCGATATGTGTCGGATGGAATACCAGGTCGTCACCACCTTCACACTGGGGGGGAGGCTACACCGTACCGAGCAGTTTGCACGCCAGCAGGGCTACGAGCCCTCCCTACCGTCACCGCCGGAGCCACTACGCCCGACACCAGCAACGCTGTTGGCCGGACCCCCGCTTACAGCGATCTCCCGGCCAGACTATGGCTATCCTCCGGCTACAATAGCTGCAGTCTCAAGCCCTGCAGTGCTCGGGGCGCCAGCTATGACCGTTGCGCAACAGGGCGCGCCGCAGATCCGGTTCCCACGCGCGCTGCGTACTGTTAGGGACCTTCATCAGCTCTGGCGCCACGGGTTCGCTACGATGCCCTCTGTTGACGAGCTGGAGAAGCAGTGGGGCTCACGATGGCGCCTCCGTAACGAGAGGCAGCTCTTCTATATGCGGAAGGTCGTGATAGATGAGGTCGTGAGGCTCGCTGGCGCTAAGGGGTGGCCGGAGGAGGACGCGGTCCAGGAGCTTGAAAAGCAGCGCGTTGAGGGCGGTAACCTCTCGCTTGACGCCTTTGCAAAGCGGCTAAAGGCCGCCCGGAGGTCATAGAAAGCCCCCGTCTTATATACAACAGTTACTGAATAGATAACTACCACTGATTGCCTTGCTATATAAGTTATAGTGCCTTCTAGATATTAGATGTGTGTGTCTGTGTGTTGTGTTTTATGTGTGTTAGTTACTGTAGTTAGTTATATACGTGTCAGACATTACACTCCCCCTGAAAAGGCCGCCCGAAAAGCCTACAATCGCGGATATCTCTGCAACAACGGCGATGCACTGCTGATGCGGCGGCGATACATCGAGTACAAGACCAGACTTTTGCCCCTACCTACTTTTTTGAACTTTTTAGTGGCGTGGTGGTTTTACTTTTTTTTTTTAGGTCGGGCGGCCTGGCGGCCGCCCCTGTAAGATAAAAGTGTTATTTCAGAGGCGGGGCCGTCATATGCGGGTCATCCGGCGGATCACCTACCAAAACTGCCCTGAGATAGCCCCACGGTATGGAGTCTATTACAGTACTCAAACAATTCTATAACACTCCATCCCAAATCCGAATCAGCCTCTCCTTCTAACGGCTTAACCTCTATATAAGGAAACAAATGCCACATCTTGTCCCCTGAGACAAAACGACACCTGGTAAACATGCTCTGCAAATCTCCATACGAAAGAGAATTCCCACGCCGAGACGTCCAAGTATGGCAAAATGCAGCAAGATCTGCTGGCGACAAATACTCCCGATCGTTAAACCATTCGAAGCGCACCAAAGTATACATCAAAGCAAGGCTGAAATAATAACCCAAGACAGCCAATGCAAGTTGCATGCCGTTCCACGCCACAACATTGTCCTCGTCCCCAAGACCCAACTGGGTCCGCGATTCCACGTCACAGTCAATCCAGCAACAATATCTATCGTCCGTCATATAAAAAACCACGCGAGAGATTGCCGTGTCGGAAGTCTGCCTCGATAACGAGTCGAGAGAACAAAGCACCGCATCACGGATGCTACAACCCGACTCTGCTTGCGCAACAGGATGGGATCGAAAAACGGCCGCCATCGGCATAGACTTGGCCTGCGAAGAAGAACGACACAATAAAGCAACCGATCACTGTTCTCTCTAGAAGACTAAGGCAATTTCTATTTCAAGATACTAAAAAGACAAAACCAAAATAACGTGCATTATAAGCGAGCGGTGGGTATAAGCGAGCGGTGGCCTCTCCGCAACCCAACAACAAGTATCATCA